>APFE030401818.1:21694-37268 GCA_000404065.3 Pinus taeda | reverse complement strand
ATCCAACTTGATGAAGTAAATTGATCCATGTAATTCATCCAATAATTCGTCAATGACATGAATGGGAAATTTATCTTTAATAGTGAGCTTGTTGAGCTCCCTATAATTCGGACACATGCACCATGATCCATCCTTCTTGTGCACCAATACTACTGGAGCAGAGAAATAACTTTGACTAGGTTGAATTACACCAACCTCTAGCATTTCTACAACCATATGTTCAATTTCATTCTTTTGGGCATAGGGATATCAGTAAGGCTTGATGTTTGGAGGAACACTTCCTGGAATCAAATGAATAGCATGATCATGATCACGAATAGGTGGGAGGCCTTTGGGAGTCTCAAGTACCTTGGAATGATTGTCCAAGACTTTTTGGAGATCTAGAGAAATAGATGATTTCGTTATTTGAACCTATAGTGAACATAATTGTGAAATTATGCTTCATTGTTCTTTCTTTAGAAGCTTGGTAATGCTATTAGAGTTGATTATCTTTCCTGGTTTCCCTGTGATACCTTTTAATTCAAAATCCTTTCCTTTCCAAAAAAAATTCAAGAAAGTTCTTGAAAATTAAAATCTATTGTACCCAAAGATTGTAACCATTGGACTCCTAGTACAACATCAACAACCCCCATTGGAATGGAAAGCATTGAACTATTCAATACATATAATCCCATGGATATCTTGATATTGTGGCACTTTACAGAGAAATTTGTGGTTCCTCCATTTGCAATCATTACTTGACACTCTGGTGTTGGATTTCGGAATCAATTCAATTTCTTGGCTATATTATAATGAATAAAATTATGGATACTACTTGTATTAATCAAAACTATGACATTTTTCTTCTTTACATGCCCTTATATCTTGAGAGTTTGAGGAGTGGTAATTCCCGCCAATGCATTAAAAGATATGGTTGAATTCGTTTCTTCTTTCTGTGAGGTTGGTTCCTGCCGTATATCCTCCTCCTTTGATGTTTCTTGTTCCTTTTCTTCCTCCTCTCACAATCTATGTAGAATAATTTCTTCTCAGCACACTTATGACCCTTAGTGTATTTTCTATCACAATTGTAACAAAACCCTTTTGCTCTTTTTTCCTCCAATTTTTATGGTGTCAACCTTGTAGGTTGTGGAGGAATAGGACCAACAACACTTCCATCTTTATAGTTGTGAGTGGTAGGCTTCCTTGTTGCCATAATTTTGCTTTCAACTTTTCTTTTCACCCTGAATGCCTTCTCTAATGAATCAGGTTCACAAAGGTGAACCTCATGTTGGATGTTATCTTATAAATTCCCTATGAATACATCAATCCTATGTTCCTCTGGAATATCAGCTACCCTAGTATTCAATTTTTGGAAGTCTTCAATGTGCTCCGCCATTGAACCCTTTTGTTTGAGATTTATCAATTGGGTAAAGAAGGCGTTGCTCTTCATATCTTCATAATGTGCTATCATTTCCTCCATAAAAATTGACCAGGTGACAAGTGGTTTACGAGAAAAAAGGAATCTATACCATACAAACTGATTGGGCTCTAAATATAAATAAGCAAAGTGTTCCTTTTGTGCGGGTTGCACCTCATATAGATCAAAATATTGCTTCATCTGTACTATCCAAGTTAACGGATCCTTGCCATCAAACTTCCTCATATCTAATTTTGGAGTGTGGTGGTTCTTAAACCCCACATGGGAGTCTCTAAAATTGTGATTGATATTTCTTTTGTCTTCATCATGATTTTCATGGATTGGCTTGTCACGAATGGGACGCCTTTCTTCTAGCAACTTTGCCAAACCTTCTTTCAATCCTTCTATCTTGACATTCATCATTGCTTCCATGTTTGATTTTAAACCATCATTCAAAACTACCATGTCCCTTTTTATACCATCTATCTTAACATTCATCATGGCTTCCAATTCATTTTTTATTACTTTTTGCGAGAGCGAAATTTGTTTCATTTGGTCTTGCAATTTTGTAATATCATGTTGCATTTCTTCCTCTTCTTCATGTGTCATAGTAGAGCTTTCAGCTTTCTTATTAGGTATTTCCATTTTCTTTCTTCGAGGCATAAATTAATGATAATTATTCTTCATTATTCCCTTTGAATCACTTCAAACTAATTTTTCAAACCAAACTTATGCAATTTTTTAAAAAGACTACACACTTGTTTTTTCTTCATAGGAGCTCAATATTGCATCTGTTGTATCTCTATAATTGTGGATCTCCAAGGTCTAAAATTTCATCCTATGGTTTCCCTTTGCTTCCTATTTCCAACCCCACAAGTTTGATCAAGTTTGGAGTCTTTAAGAAAGAGTTAGGAAAAATATCCCACGATGACCTGATTATTGACTAGTTCAGGGGAGCGAACTTTTACGAAGTTCCAGGTGTCACTTTTTCAACCTTTGAACCTGCAAGCGATATACAGAAAATCTTTTTTCCATCCTATTTCTATACCTTCTTACGAAATTTCAATCAGATACTCAGAGAGAAATTTATGACGATTTTCCCAACATCGCCTGTTTGGGATGTAATTTGAGATCCTACAAAAATTCTAACTTCCGTGGATCATATCTCTGACAATATAGACACAAAATATCTGAAATTCAAACCCGACATTTAGCGATATTTCATCTCAAATGGGTTTTTATTTTAGCTTCTGAAACTTTGTAGACAAAAAGTTATATCGAAAATTCCACGATGACCTGTTGGAGTAGTGAAACCCTAGAATCCAAAGCTTTGATACCAAATGTTATGCAACCAACTCACAAAATAGAAGAAAATATAGATCAACGACTTCAAAATCAGCCTCTTTGAGGGGGAAACCTCCTTTTCATTACATAAATGAACAATGCTTGGATGATTCAAATGACAAGACCTCCTTTCTATATATATAGGGGTCTAAGGGGTCACGATATAATCAGAGTCGAAATAAAAATAATAATGTAAGGGCACAACAATAACAATATGGGGCATAATAATAACAATATGGGGACTACATGGGGCATAAAAATACAATAAGGGGGTACACTAACAATAACAATGATGGAATACACTAGTATTATAGGGACCTAACAGTGGTAGAGTAGATCCACGAGCCACCCTTGAGTTGGTCCAGACTCACTGCATGCTAGGCAGTGGATTAGTTAGTAACAAGGTCCCCATTGAGAGGATCAGGACTAGGCCCATGAGGGCCATTCTTTGAATGATCATGCACTTGGCGAGGTCCAAGATCTAGCATGTAGCAACAAAATCTCATTTATTACTATCCGTTGACTATTTGCAACCCCAAATATTCAACTGGTGCAAGGGAGTTCTTCACCAAGTGAACGAAATGTTGACAGCTTGCAAGACTCGGGCCCAAAGAAAGTTTGGATATAGTACTCTTATCGTATCCTTTTTCCTTGAGAGAGTGCCCGTGTTGAGGCCTTGCATGATTTTGAGTCAAGCTGGTCCTAGGGAGCCAAGGCAGGGGCGATGGGCTTCCCTAGTACCTCGGACTAGAGGGGGGCCAATTAGACACTTCTTAGAAGATGATTTCTTCGAGTGGATCAGCGGACAAATTCTCATGATCGATGATTATGCCTATGCAGGCATGGATTTCACAGGAGATCCAGAACTGATTTTTCCACCTGGCACTCAGTGGGGGGCACAAGGTAAGAGGATTTGATAAGAGTACACAAAGTATTTTTTAAATTTTGAAATTTATGTAATGTTTTTTATTATGGGTGAAGAAGTACTGACATGAAGCATTTGCTTGACACAGATGTGGCACCAGTACGTCCTGCAGGCATGCCCCGCCATGCGAGGCAAGGTGATCAACTACCTAGGGCTCGAGCAGGTGCGACAGCCACTGAAGAGAGAGATGACACACAGAGTCTCCGTGAGGCTTCTAGGAACCTCGAGGGTTTGAGCATGGGTGTGCCACCTCTTCCCATGAGGGAGATACCGGTTCATATGCAGTGACACACGGTGGGTGTGCTCGGGTGATTTTTGGTTCCTCTTAGGAGGTTGGCTAGATTTTTTATGAGTTATCATGAGCAGCATGCTTAGCAGTAGTATGGTATATCCAACGGGTGTCATGGTGAGGCTTAGTAAAGCCATTTTGTACTTACAAACACCCAAGTTTTGGGAATTTTTCATGTAAAAATACCAGACTCGATATATATATTATATATATTATATATATATATATATATATTTAATATGAGAGAAGAGAGAGAGAGAGAGGAGAGAGAGAGAGATTTTGGCAATTTATGATGTAAATGTTCTTTTTTCTTTGTAAATTTTTAACTATGTAAAATTTTACTTTCATGCATGTATCTATAACGAATGAGACAGATGCCAATCTAATACATAATTTTCTAATGAGTCAGCTACTACATTAAATTCTCGAGGAATGTGTTCATATGTAATAAACTCAAATTGACATTCCAAGAGTCGTACCCTTAAATAATGACGTAACAAGATTGGATTGTGAATGTGATAATGATTTTTCAGTTGCATAATGACTAGCTGAGAGACTAACCTGACCACCAAATTGGAGATGTCCCTAGATGACGCTTCAGTAAGAAGTGAAATTACCAACATATACCAAGCTTACCAAAAAAAAATGCAAATATTAACATATACTCAGCAATATTGTTGGTGTAAGTGCCAAGAAAAACTCCCCCAGAACTAAATAGTTCCGACTTAGTGGTGTACATGACCCAAGCAGCGAATGCAATGTGTCATGTGTGATGATTGGCACCATTTGTGTATCCTACGTATGGTAAGGGTAATGAATACATCTGCACAACAAGAGATCTACATGAGACAAATACTCATAGAAATCCAAAAAATCGAGTCACAACAAAAGAAGCAAAACTTATAAATACATAAAATTACAAAGAAAATGCCCAATGCAATACTAGGCATAATACTTTTTCAAATAGATCCTATTGCGGGGCTCCGCAAGCGAGATTCTGTCATAGTCCTGAAGTTCATAGGAACCTTTTGAGATGACCTTGGTAACGACATATGGCCCGGTCCACAAAGGTTGAAGCGTACCTGCCCCCAAGAGGTCGTGTTTTTTATCATAAAGTAGAACAAGATCACCTTCTTGGTAAGAATGAGGCTTGACATTTTTGTCATATTGGGCTTTGACTCTATGCTTGTGGGCTTCGAGGGCCAGTGCACCATCTTGACGAGTCTCGTCCAGCTAATTGAGAGATAGCAAGTGCTCTTCTTCAGCAGTGGTGTTGGGAAAGAGTTCAACAACTAGTTTTAGTGAACGAATCTGGCACTCGATAGGTAGCATTACTTCCAGGCCATAAGTAAGTTGGAAAGGAGTAAAGCCTATAGTAGTTTTGACTGAGGTTCGGTATGCCCACAATGCAGGATATAACATACGTTGCTAGTGGGTTTTTTAATTTCCCCCCAACCAGCGAATCATGGTTTTTAGGGCGTCATTGACAGCTTCCACTTGGCCATTATACTGGGGGTAGTAGGAGTAAGAATGTTCTTGCCTCAAACCTAGCAACAATGGTAAGTTAGACATCATGTGGTTCTGAAAGTGAGAACCATGATCTGTAACGATCGTAATGGGCACGCCGAAATGATAGATCACTTGATTAAATAGGAATAATGTCGTGGTTTCTCCATCGGCCCGAAAAATGTTAATGGCTTCTACCCATTTCGTAAAGTAGTCCACAATGACGATAATGTAGTTGTGTCCATTAGAGGAAGTTGGGTTGCATGTGACGATGTTGATGCCCCATTTGGAAAAGCGGTCGACGGAGATAACCGGGTGTAGGAGGGTCGGGGTACATTAATTTTCTTGGTAAATATTTGACAAGGATGACACTTCTGGATTGCCTTAATACAATCTTTAAACAATTTTGGACATTAGTATCCTGTGCATAGAATTTTATGGGCGGTAGCCATACCAGAAAGATGAACGCCACATTCCCCAGCATGGTAGTCATTTAAAATGTGTTTCGCCTCTTCATGAATGAGGCAACGTCGAAGAACTATATCAACACCATGGCAATATAAAGCATCATTCAGCACTAGATAGTGTTGAGCTTGGTGGCAGATGCAATGACAATCCCCTGATGACAGATCGGGACGGAATCATTGTGCTTGGAGGTAGACAAGAATGTCTTCATACCAAGGGTCAATTGAGTCTATCAGATATACAGATTCATCTGGGAGAGGATCATGGGCTATCTCATTTGGATCGTCTATGCGAAGATTCGACAATAATTCTGCGAAGACTAAGGATTTTTTCACCTTGGCAATGGAAAAAACCAAATCAAATTGTTGGAGGATAACAATCCATTTGGAATATTATCTTCTGATGACTTGAGGAGACAAAATGTGTCTTATGGGATTCTCCAAAGTGATGACGGTAGTTTGTCACAGCAGTATGTAGTGTTAGAAGCGGTTGACATCAAAGACAACTGCTAAGGATAGCTTTTCTACATGTGAATATCGAAGTTCAGGCCCAGCCAAGCCTTTCGAGAGATAATAGATTACATGCTCCCTAAAATCATCGTGGGTTTGAACCAACACCATACTAATGGAGGATGGTGAGGCTGCCAAGTATAGGAGAGAGTTGTGCGAACATTTGGGAGCACTAAGAAGTGGGGCAGATATAAGTGCCTCTTTCAAGGCATCAAATGATCGTTGGGCTTTATCATCCCATGAGTATGGTACTCCTTTCTTCAGTAGGTGCATAAATCCTTTCATCAGCTCGACATAGTTCACGATGAAGCATCATAAGAATTTGGCCTTCCCTTGCAAACATTGGAGATGTAAAATGGATTGTGGCATGGGAAATTGAGTAATTTCCTTTACCTTATCAGGATTAAACCTAATCCCATATTTGGAAACAATGAAACCAAGTAGGCATCCAAGATCGATAAAAATACGTATTTGTGTTGATTCAGATGTATGTTATAGAACCTGCACCTATGAAAAATTGCTCGAAGATGAACTAGGTGTTGGGCTCGCTTCTTGGAATGGGCTGGGAGGTCATCCAAGTAAGCTTGAACAATGTGTTTGATATCATGGAATGCGTAGTCTATGGCTTGTTGAAAGGTTTCTCTAGCATTCTTTAGACCGAATGGGAGTTTTCAATATGAAAATATTCCCCAAGGGCAAATGAAGGTGGTTTTGTGTTGATCCGCAGGTTTTATGGCGATCTGGTTATAGCCTGAGAAACCATCAATAAAGGAGAAGGATTCACAACTAGAACAATCGTCGATTATCTGGTCAATGAACGGGGTTGGATAATTATCTTTTGGACACGCAATGTTCAACTCTCGGTTGTCGACACAGACCTAGATGGTACCCTATTTTTATCTACAGGAACCAGATTGGAAACCCATTACGTCAAAGGAACGGGGTAAACGAAACCAGCACGTAATAATTTTTCCACCTTAGTCTTGATGGTTGCAGTTTTGTGCGGGTGGATTGGGTGGAGTGTTTGGCGGATAGGCCTGGCATTGTCATAAATCTTAATCTCATGTTCGATGATATATGGATCTATGTTGGGCATTTCCACGTAAGACCAAGCGAATAACTGTCTTGATTGAGATATCAATGAGCATTGTATTTGAAATATTTCCCATGTTCCCTTCTGAATCCAAAGTTTGTATGGTTGTATAACACAAGGGAACAACCTCAGGTGGTTAAAAGGATAGGATTTGTATAGAAATCACGTCTGAATTAGATATCAAAACGTGATAGTGAGAGTTTTCTCAGGTTCACTCCTCTAAACACATGATCTCTCGAATAGCTTCGTCTAAAGGTAGGACTTGATTTAGGAGATCGTCAGATGGAGCAGCTGTGGGAGAGGAGATGGTACCATTAGTCGTGACCAAAGTGACAGGAGAATCTGATGCAGATTTAATGGATTGATAGGTCATTTTGACTGGTGACAATGGCATTTTTCCTCCATAAGAATCAATATCTGAAGGGGCCAAGAGGATCTAAGGATTAGTTGGGTCATGAGCAATAATGGAGACCATAGAAACCGTCAGTGGAACCTCGGGTGGCGAGAGAGGAAAACAACAGATCCGGGAAGAACCCTTCAAAATACCAGTACCATGTTGGAAATACTAAGAGGGGGGGTGAATCAGTATTTCTTTTCAATTATTATTTTTATCGGTTAAAAACATTTATATTTGGAACATAGAAATAAATAACAGGAATAGATGCTTTTATTAAGTGATCTTTACAATAACTGTGATCTTTACAATAAATCAGTACAATATATATATATGGTTTCAATCAGTTGCTAAGCACCAACTTGGACTCTTTGTGAGGCTCCAACCTCCAGAGCACCAACTCTATCTTGTCAAGGCACCAACCTTGAATTTAGGAGCACCAACTCCCCGGACACCAATCCTTTTAGTTCTGAGGCACCAACCTCAAGGGCTCCAACCCTCTACTATAACTGTCTCGATCTGTTTGGTTGTAAATCTTTTCTCCCAACCCTGTTGGACCTATGACTTACTTTTTTCCTCCTGTTCCTTCCACTTCTGCCAGAGCTTCGGCTCCCTCTTTTTTTTTCTTATAGTTTGCCAGCACTCAAACTTTCCCTTGTTCTCTGTTTTATATGCCTGATACTCCTGAAATTTGTCTTCCACTCGTTTCCTCTTCGCTCGCTTGAGTTTTCGTCTTCCTCTATGCTCACTCTTCGGCTTTCTCTGTCTCTTCGGATTCATCAAATTCTTACAGGACACGTTAATGCAGAAGAGAGGCCGTATTATAATAATATTGCATATTAAAGAAATAACTATGTCAGAGAGGCCCCCTTTCTTTTTTCAATATTCATACAATGGACCCAACATTCTTTATGGAAATTTCATCACTTCTTTAATCGCAATCACAGCTTCCGCAGTCGCAACTCTTTGTCTTCACAATATAACATTTCTGATGCCCCTTAATATCCTTTGTCCTCCTGTAACAATATCATAGATTAACATAGTTAGAAATATATAATGGGTGGTCCCACATGCCACATCACAATCTCAATCGCAATCGCAGCTTTCAGGAGGTCTTTTATAAGTCATGTCTATAACATCGTCGATGGCCGATTACCAATTGCCCCTACTGGATGCGATATGATTATAAACTATTGTTAATAACTTTGTCGGCTCCATAGCTCCATCGCAATCGGTGGTTTGAAATTCCTTTGTACATTGCGATTACCGCGGATGCGACATTTGATTAAGCCATGCTATAATGGTGTAGTTGGGTCTGCAATTATATCGCAAACAACATTTTAATGTGGCAAGGCTTTTAAACGTTGCGATACATAACTCCCGATATGGCGGACGCAATATACCATTAGGGAGCGATATAATAGGACCATCGGGTCCACAACTGTATATCACAGTCGGGGGTTTCACTGTGGTACTTAATAGAACCCACCGATGTGATTTCTCTAATATATATATTATATATTATATATATTAATGTATAATATTATATATATATATTTATACTGCTTTTCTCTTCTTTGATATTCCTCTGATATCCATGTTATTTCTATTATAATGTTTATATAATAGAAATACACAATAATCATGCGTAACTTACCTTTTCTGCCTTTTTACAGCCTTTGCACATTTTCCGATGTTTTCCTTTTTCGGATCAATCCTCCACCGTAGATCTTATCTCCAGATCTAACGGTCCCGACTTAACCCAATCAACTCAAAATCGTCTGTTGATCCTTTGCCGTCAATCAACCTGTGCTAGATCCAATGGCCTACATGCATTTCGGGTGAGCCACTTGCAAGAGAAATAACTACCGGAAAAAGTGGTTTTCTCTCTCCACCCGAGTGCTACATGTTGCTTGGTTAATGGAATCAGGCTCTTTCCTCTAAATACCACTTACCACCTAACATCCGCCCGATAACCACTGCCACTATTAAAAATATGTCGGTTAAATGTTGAACGCGGTTACACAGAGTAACGACTCTCTGCTCTTTGCTTCTCGTGGTTTCAAATGACTCTTCCTCTATGCTTCTCTTGCTCCTCTGATCGGTCTTCCCTTTGGATTCCGATAGTTCTTCTTTGGCATATATTACATGCAATTCTCGTCCGTTAACTTCTCTTCCAGTGGCTTCTCCTCCTTCTTCCGCTCTTACACTTGCTTCTCTTCTCTGCTTTGATAGCTCTGTTGCTCTTTGTTCTTCCGATAGTGGTTTCCCTTAGACATATCCCTCTGTGACTTTCGATGACTCTATTTATGTACCTTTGCTGGTGCGATCCTCTTTCGAGTGGCTTTTCTCCTATGCTTCACAAGTCTGCTCTACTTCTCCTTGGCTTCATATTGACATTAATGACAATCTAGATCAACAATCTCCCCCTTTTTCTTTGATAGCAATATTCTTCTTCTCTCCCCCTTTGACATCAGTGGAAAAAGAGTGCACAAGGACTCCCCCTATCGAACTGCTCCCCCTGTCCTGCAATATCTTTATGAATCAACTTAAGTGATACTAAAGAGATAACCCCCATCTTTTGACGACGATGTTCAAATGCTTCTCGAGGAAGAGGTTTTGTGAAAATATCAACTATCTGCTCCTTAGTGTTGATCTATTCCAAGATGATGTTTTGTTCAGCTACTTGTTCACGAAGGAAATGATACTTGATTGGCATATGTTTGGTCTTTGAGTGCCATCACTAGATTTTTGCTGAGTCTGATCACACTTGTGTTATCACAATAGATGGTAATTGGTTGGTTTGTACCTATGTTGACATCTTTTAGAGCTTCCTTCATCCATAGTATTTGAGTACAACAATCTGCAACAGCTATATACTCGGCTTCAGCTGTAGATAGTGATATAGATGTCTGTTTTTTGCTGAGCCAAGATACTAAACAGTCTCCCAGGAAGAATGCATTTCCACTAGTATTTTTCCGATCATCGACACTTCTGGCCCAATCAGCATTGGTGTATGCAGTTAAAGTAAGAGTTGAGATCTTAGGGTACCAGAGACCAATATCAAGAGTTACTTTCAGGTATCTGAGAATTATTTTTATAGCCAACAAATGGGATTGTTTAGGGGCTGATTGAAATCTTCCCACCATTCCTATTGCTTGCATAATGTCGGGTCTCGTAGCAATTAAGTACAGAAGGGCTCCACTGATTGACCTGTAATAAGTTGCATCCACCTGAGGGGAGTCATCATTTTTGCTCAATTTGCAATTTGTGGTCATGGGTGTGCTCTTGGGTGCACAGTCTTCCATTCCATATCTTTTAAGCATGTCTTTAAGATATTTCACTTGAGATATAAACATGCCTATCGTGGTTTGAGATACTTGTAGTCTAAGGAAGTGAGATAAATCTCCTATCATTGACATCTCGAACTCTTTTGACATATTTTGAGAAAACTCATGGCTCATCTCATCATTATTACTAGCAAAAATCATATCATCAACATAAACAAGTGTGACTAGTAACTTATCCTTATCCGTCTTTATGTAGAGATTACTTCTTGCCACCCCCTTCTTGAAGCCTTGTTGTTGTAGATAGTGATCCAATCTTGCGTACCAAGCTCTATGAGCTTGTTTCAACCCATATAATGTCTTTTTCAACTTACAAACAAAGTCTTTTCCTTATATTAGATTAAACCCTTTTGGTTGCTCCATGTAGACTTCTTCCTTGAGTTCCTCATTCAGAAATGTTGATTTTACATACATTTGATAGATTTTGAATCCTTTTGAGCAAGAAAATGCCAAGAACATCATGATAGCTTCCACACGAGCTACTGGTGCAAATGTTTCTTCAAAGTCAATTCCTTCAATTTGTGAATAGCCTTTACAAACAAGCCTTGCCTTATTTTTGATGATTTTTCCATCTTCATTCATTTTGTTTTTGAACACCCACTTGGTTCCTATTATGTTTTTGTCCTTTGGACAAGATACTAGCTCCCATGTCTCATTCTTCTCAATTTGAGACATTTCTTCTTCCATGGCTTTTACCCAATGAGGATCCTTACTTGCTTGAGTAAATGTTTGTGGTTCTATCATGGATAGAAGAGCAACATCATTCTTCTTTGGTGTACTAGTCATCCTTCTTCGAGTTTGCATCCCTTCATCATTATTGCCAATAATCTACTCTTCTGGGCGATATTTTTGGAGAAATTTCATCTTTGAAGGGGTTTGAGATGGTTCTTTTTCCTTGGTTTTCCCTTGGTATTTTTCTTCTTTTTCAGGTTCTTCTTCATCAATGAGAGGAACAACTTCATGTTCTTCAATTTCTTTTTCTGGAAGGTCTTCATCAATTTTTACATCAATGCTTTCCACTATTTTCCATAGTCGGTTATTGTAGCACTTGTAGGTTTTACTTCTTATAGAATATCCAAGAAAGATCCCTTCGTCAACCTGTGAATCAAATTTTCCTGGTGAGTCATCATTGATTTTTATGAAGCACTTGCTTCCAAAAATCTTGAAGTATTTCACTGATGTGGGCCTTCCTTTCCATAATTCATAAGGAGTCTTTTCATTATTTGGTCTCAATTGAGTCGAATTCAATGTATAGACAGTTGTCCCGACTGCTTCTTTCCAGAATTTGTCTGCACGTTAGCTGCTATTAACATTGTTCTTTCCATTTCTTGAACTGTTCGGTTTCTTCTTTCAACTACCCCATTTTGCTTTGGTGTTCTGGCAGTAGAGAGTTCTCTTTTAATTCCATGTATTTTACAGAATTCATCAAATTATTTTGATGTGAATTCTCCCCCTCTATCTATTCTGAGACACTTAATCTTAGAGTGCTTTTAATTTTCCACAAGAGCTTTAAGATTCTTAAAACACTCAAATGCTTCGGATTTATATTTTATAAATATACCCATGTTGTTCTACTCTAGTCATCAACAAATAAAGAAAAGTACATTTCTCCTTGGAATGTCAGAGTTCTAGTTGGTCCACATAAATCAGCATGAATGATCTCCAAAGGCTTTGATGTAGAGAACTCCTTGGTCTTGTGACTTGTTATAGTTTGCTTTCCACGTTGACATGGGCCACATACTCCTTGATTTAGTTTGAATAACTTTGGAATGTCTCGTACTACTTTAATCTTACTGACATTGATCAAGTTATCGAAGCTTTTATGCCCAAGTCACTTGTGCCACAACCAACTTTCATTTGTTTGACTTAAGTAGCATTTATCTTCTTGAATCTTGTTCAGAATATAGATGTTGTCTGGTGTTCTAACCCCTTTTTCCACAAGTTCCCCTGAGGAAGAGTTCCTTATTTCATAGTCTTTGGTGCTAAAGACAACATTATGTCCTTGATCACAGATTTAGCTAACACTCAGGAGGTTGTGTTTGAGCTTGTTTACTAGCAAAGCATTTGGAGCTTTTCCTTTTCCATTAATAAGAGTAACAATTCCTTTTCTAGCAACTTTGGCAGATCCACTTCCAAAGGATACATTTCCTTCCTTTTTGTTCAATGAGACAAACTTCCCTTTGTCCCCTGTCATGTGTCTGGAGCACCCACTATCCACAAACCAATTATTTTCATTATTTTGAGCACATAGAGCTAGGCCACATTTATCCGTGTTGGGATTCTCACTTCTTGCTTTTCCTCTTTTGAGTGGGCAATTTTGTTCATTGTGTCCATTATTATTACATAATGAGCAAATCAGATCAAATTGGCCAAGGGATCAAAAGAATTGTAGGTCTTTATTTGTCCTTGCCCTTTGGGGCCATATCGTTTGTTTATTTGATCCTTCAGTTTTGGTGTGTCATTCTTATGAGCCATGCAATGTCTAGCTTGATGACCAAAATTTTTACAATGGAAACAATGCCCAAAGAAGATAGTTTTGTACCTATTGTAATAGCCATGATTTGAATCAACATTCTTCCTTGGAGTTACTTCCGCCTCATTCTTTGGATTTGAGATGGGCCTCTGATGAATATTTTTTTGTATCTGTTGTAACATCCATGATTCCAATCAAAATTCTTCCTTGGAGTTACTCTCTCTTCATTCTTTGGATCTGGAATGAGACTATGATGAAATAATCTTTCTTCTTTTTGGTTGTTGAAAGCACGCCGGCATAGCTTTTCGCATTATTATTAGTACTTGATGATTCTCCTTTAAAACCTATTCCAGATTTGTCATGTTGAGGTTTTTGGTTATTTAGGATAGCGTCAAGTATTTGAGAGATTTTCCAACCCTTTTTAACTTGCTCCAATTCCTTCCTCAGAGATACTATTTCGGCTTCACGTTATTCGCAAGCTTCTTCTTTTTATTTTAGCTTATTTTTCAAGAGATCTTCCCTTCTTTTTGTTTCCTCATTTTCTACCTTGAGAGAAATGATTTTATTCCGTAATTTACCATTTTCTTCAATGGAACTTATTAACAATTCATCTATATTTCCATCTAGCCCTAAGTCATCATCATTTGTGAATGCCATGAATAATACTTCTTGGCTTCCAACATGGTCATTTTATTCATTTGATTCTTCATTACCTCCTTTGCAGTGAGGGAACTGGTTAGTTGATTTCTTTTTTATTACTACAAATTCACCTTCATTAGACTCATCTTGCTTAGAGAGGAAATTCTTCTTATTGAACCCTTTATTTTTGTATACCATCCTTTTAGAATTTTATTCATCATCAATATCATGCTTATGAGGACATTTTGCAGCATAATGACCTATTTTTCCACACTTGAAACAAATAAGAGGGCATTTACCTTTTACCTTAGATCCTTTCTTCAGCCTTCGTACAAATTGCACCAATTCTTATTCAACATCGGAATCATCACTACTGACATTCCTTTCTTTCCCGTTTTTTTATTTTGAGTCCTTGAATGTTGCATCTTTGGAACTTGGGAAACCTTTTCTTATCTCATAGGCAATGGGATTCCATGGAGTTCATCCATCTTGAGAGTATCTAGATTCTGCATTTCTTCTATGGCATTTACTTTGGATTCAAATCTGTCTGGGAGAGATCTTAAGACCTTTTGAACAATGGTGCTTCAATGTTTTCTTCCTATCCTTTAAGAGATTTGACCACTTCAGCTACTCGAAGAAAGTATGATGTAATATCTTCTTCATCATCCATTTTCAGACTTCCAAATTTCCTTCTATGAGTTTGAAGCTTTGCCTTCTTAACTTTGGAGTCCCCGTCGTATAAGCTAATTAGCTTATCCCATACTTCTTTGGCAGAGTTACAATTCATGACTTTAGTAAATTCAGAATTAGTGATGGAGTTCAAGGGTTTTGCATTTGCAACGTAGACTTTCCTCTCGTCTTGATCTATTGGAAGAGTGGAAGGAGCTATGTACTCGTTTAAGGCCGAATGTCAAACTTTAGGTCCAAGGGACATTAAGTAGTAGGACATGCTCTTTTTCCAGCAACCAAAATTTGTGCCATCGAACAGAGGAGGTCTTCCTAACACTTCTTGATTTCTCGTCATGACTAAGAATTCTTCTTCAAGCTATTAGGCTGATATGAAGAAGCCCACTCTGATACCAATTGTAGGAAACACTGTGGGGGGGTGAATCAGTGTTTCTTTTCAATTATTATTTTTATCAGTTAAAAACATTTATATTTGGAACACATAAATAGATAACAGGAATAGATGCT
>APFE030401818.1:0-21061 GCA_000404065.3 Pinus taeda | reverse complement strand
CTTGTCAAGGCACCAACCTCAAGGGCTCCAACCCTCTACTGTAACTGTCTGGATCTGTTTGGTTGTAAATATCTGCTCCCAACCCTGTTGGACCTATGAGTTACTTTTTTCCTCCTGTTCCTTCCACTTCTTCTAGAACTATGGCTCCCTTTTTTTTCTTACAGTTCACCAGCACTCAAACTTTCCCTTGTTCTCTGTTTTATATGCCTAATACTCCTGACCTTTGGATTCCACTTGTTTCCTCTTCGTTCGTTTGATTTTTTGGCTTCCTTTGCGCTCTCTCTTCGGCTTCCTCTATCTCTTTAGATTCATCAAATTCATACAGGACACATTAATTCAGAAGAGACGTCGTATTATAACAATATTTCATATTAAATAAATAACTATATCAGAGAGGCTCCCCTTTCTTTTTTCAATATTCATACAATGGACCCAACATTCTTTATGGCAATCGCATAACTCCTTTAATTGCAATCGCAGCTTCCGCAATCGCAACTCTTTGTCTTCACAATATAACAATGTTGATGCCCCTTAACATCCTTTGTCCTCCTGTAACAATATCATATATTAACATAGTTAGAAATATATATTGGGTCGTCCCACATGCCACGTCACAATCTCAATCGCAATCGCAGCTTTCAGGAGGTCTTTTATAAGTCATGTCTATAACATCGCCGATGGCCGATCGATTGCCCCTACTGGATGTGATATGATTATAAATTGTTGTTAATAAATCCGTCGAGTCCATAGCTCCATCACAATCGGTGGTTTGACATTCCTTTGTACATTGTGATTACTGTGGATGTGACATTTGATTAAGCCATGCTATAATGGCGTAATCGGGTCCGCAATTATATCGCAATCGGCATTTTAATGTGGCAAGGCTTTTAAATGTTGTGATACATAACTCCCGATATGGCGGATGTGATATACCATTAGGGCGCGATATAATAGGACCATCGGGTCCGCAACTTGTATATATGTGTTGTGTTGTTGTGTGTGTGTGTGTGTGTGTGTGTATATATAGTATATATATATATATACATATTATACATATATATTATATATATATATATATATATATTATATATACTGCTCCGCTCTTTTCTGATATTCCTCCAATATCCGCACTATTTCTATTATAATGTTTCTATAATAGAAATACAAAATAATCATGCGTAAATTACCTTTTATGCCTTTTTACAGCCTTTGCACATTTTTTGATGGTTGCCTTTTTCAGATCAATCACTACAACAAAACAAGCATTTTGCGCTAGATTTAGCACCAGATTTTAGTGCATCTTTTTCTCAATTGGGATGAGTAGCTCGACGCTAAATCTGGCTCTATTGTAAAAATTTTAAAGCGTCCTTTTTTGCACCAAATTTCACATCTTTTTTTACGCCAAATTTTGCATCAAGATTTGCATTTTGGTTTTACAACAGGTTTTGCTTCTAGTTTTGTGCCATTTTTTGCATCTATTTTTCCATCATTTTTTTCTTCCTCTTTTGGGGAATTTTTTGCTTCTAGTTTTGTGTCGTAATATTCATCAAGTTTTACACCATCTTTGCCATCTGATTTGGTGCCTTATTTACATCCAGTTTGTGCCAGTTTTTGCATCTAGTCTTATGCCATTTTTTCTTCTAATTTTGTACTTATTTTTACATCTATTTTTGCGCCAACTTTTCTGCCTTTTTTTACACCGTTTTTTCCATCCAATTTTGCACCATATGTTGAATCTGATTTAATGCCAAGTTTTACATGCATTTTTGCACCATTTTTTGCATGCACTTTTTTGTTTTATTTGTCTCCCTTTTTTGCATACTATTTTGCACCATATTTTGCATCTAATTTTGCATCATTTGTTGCATCCAATTTAGCATCATTTTTAACACCACTTCTTGCATCCTTTTGAGCATCTGAATTTTCATCCTATCTTGAACCATGTGTTGCGTCCACCTTTGCATCCCATTTTGTGTCTATTGTTACGTTCAATTTTGAGACATTTTTCGTTTACTTTTGCTTTTTTTTTCACCAAGTTTTGAATCATTTGTTGCACCTCATTTTACATCCAATGTTGCATCCAAATTTGAGCCATTTTTATGCCCATTTTTGCACCATTTTTCTTCTTTTGTGTCCAATTTTACACCATTTTTTATGTCCAAATTTTCATCCTTTTTGGTATCTAATTTTGCATCCTTTTTGGCATCCAAATTTGCATCATTTTTTCTACCACATTTTGTGTCCACATTTGCATCTCATTTTGCACCTAGATTTTAGTTTTATTTTTCATCAAGTTATGCATCATTTTTGGCATCCTTGGTTTCACCCTTTTTTAGTCCCATTTTGCATCTTGTTTTGTGTCTTTTCTTACATCCTTTTTGCACCCAATTTTGCATCCTAATTTTACACCATTCTTTGCATCCTCATTTTGGTGTCCATTTTTTCATCCTTGTTTGCGCCAATTTGGTATCCTTTTGTATGCCCTATTTTTTTCCCTTCTTTGTGTCTTGTGTTGCACCATTTTTTACTTTTACTTTAAAACCCTTTTTGTGTCATTGTTTGCATCCACTTTTGGCTTCTTGTTTAGAGTTTTACTTTAATTTCCATTTATGACCCCCTCTATGGGTTCATTTTACTAATTTCATTTACAGAGTGAAATATATGACAGTTTCTAAATATCATTTTGTTGTAGGATTTAATGCACAGTTAGATGAACATAAAACCATCTCAGTTTATCCTAGAAACCTAGGGCAGACCGATTAAGGGAAAGGTTGTTCTAAGGCTCTGGATTCTTAGTAGATCAAGATGTAGAGTATAGATTAAGAAAAAGAGAAGGAATTCCTGTGAGTCCTCGCATGTAGGTCTTCTTGGAGTTTTTTAAGTAGCTAGGAAGCACTCCTAGCTAGCTCCAAAGCTTGGTCCTACACATAAGATAGATAATAAAGCAACCTTCACAGCATAATACCTTGATAATCAAAACTATCAGAAACATATAAATACTGTTGAATAAATAAATATAAACCAAAATCCCATACATTCATTAGTTAAATAAAATAAGTAAAGAATAAATAGAAACATATGGAAGGAAGAACAACTGATCTATACTAATAAAGGAGTTTGACGAAAGTGACAACCATCAGATGTAGTTGCAGCAACACCTCCCCCAACTCCTAGCTCCAAAACTCTCCCTCTCAAGATAGATCTCAGCAGCGTGACAATCCAAGAATTCCCATCATTTTCTAAGTGGCCAAGCTTCCAATATATAGGAAAGTGAAGGCTATGAAGATTTCCCAAATTCCTCATTAGTTCAATTTGGGCAAAAGTTTTTGGGTGAATAATGTTTCCTCATATAAAAATGGACTTTTCCACTTTTTAGATGCTTTTGTGCTTAGGAAAAAGCTTCCCCATGCTTTATGGCTCTTTCCCGCTTTTGTATGCTTTTATTTTTTAGGAAAATGCTAAGGATGAGGATAAAGAGATTACATTCCACCATAAGAGTTTCCAAAAGTGAACAAGATTGTCAAATTCAAATTCTAGTTTGCTTATGTTCTAGTGTTTTTTTTTTTTTATGAAAATATATATTTAGTTTTAGTATTTTTTTATTTTCTAAGAAAATATATTTGGTTTTTGGTATTTTTTTTCTATAAGAAAAATTATATTTTGTTTTCATAAAAATGGATTTTAAACATTCCATATATGCTAAATTTGTGAATTTATGATAGGAGTTTAAATTATATATAAAAAAGTAACTTAATGCCATGTGTTATGTCACTGAGATGGGTATTATACATCTCTTCCTTGCTAAGTTATAGAATGTGCTTGGTTTTCTTAATGCAATAAAACTAATTATGCTCTTCATTATATCTTGAGATGTTCAACTTGAACCTAATAAAACAATAAAGTTAAAATAGGTCTACCTTTGTCCTTTGTAGATCTTTGTCCCCATTAATCTTGGTCTTAATAGATTAATTGTCTTATGGTGGCCTTGAGTGGTCACTTCCATTAGTTGCATGCTTTTTAGTTTTTTGTTAGTGACATTTCTTAGGCTTGATAACATGTTATTTAATTTATCAAAATGTGTTATTATTGTCCATGTTATTTTTAAATATTAATATTAAATATGTTGGTTTTTGAGCATGGTTTAGCAAAACGTTCCCAAAAGGTTTATAGATTGTATTTTATAATCTAATGATTCATTGCTTGATGAAATTGTTTTGGATATTTATTTTAGTATTAACTTGTATGTGATAAAGCCAAAAGTCACCTCTTTTTTAGATTTTCATTGGTAAATTTCCCTTAAGGCCACTAAGTTCACCATTCAGTCCTAGGTTAAGGAAATATAGGAGTCATGAAGTGGAATTGTCCAAGCACTTAAATCTTGAAACATGTTTTTTAGGTCACATTATACTTCCTTTCTATGAAAATTCTTGATGAAAATAGTCTCATGGAACATGAGGGGTGTCAATAGTAAAGGAAAACAAAGACTCCTAAAATAAATATGGTGCGCAAAGCACCCATCAATAATGTTGATATAAGAAACAAAAATATTAAGTGAGGTTCTACCTCATATAATTAGCGAATGGGGGAGGAATTTCCAAGTAGTAGTGATTGATGCTTAGAGATACTTGGGTGGAATGGTTATTATTTGGAATGGTCAAGACATCAAGGTTACCAATATGTTTACCTCTTTTCGCATTATGACAATACAAATTTTAGTTAATTCACATCGCAGGCTACTACCATGTATCCAATATCTATGACTCCAATATCGCAAATGGAAAACCTTTATTTCTCAATTCTATTTCCAGAACAAGTAATGTATACTCCCCATCTCCATGGATTATTGGGAGTGAATTCAATATTATCAAGTGTCTTGAGGAAAAGAAAGGATGAATCACAATGTTTAACAAGATATTTTGTAAGCTATATCATTAAAGCCCTAAAGTAGTCTCCATTAAAGTTGTCAAGCAATGAGTCTCCAACCCACACATGTGGATCAATGAGATGTAATACATGTGTGTGTGGTGACTAACTTAATACAATGTTCTAATAACTCCACGAACTTATGTATTTCACTCTGTCACATAAATTGACAGTAGTGTGATATAAGTAAAGCAAGAGTAGACATGAAACCCTTAGGCAACAAACATTCCCTAGATCCTCAATTAGGTGCTTAAATGATGAAGTGAAAATGCAAGGGGAAAAGAGGAATTCATGATTTAACCATCACAAACATGTGATCAAGTGTGTCCAGGAGCATATATATTCATATGTTTTCCAAAGAGGGAGTGAATACATGAGTTACCATACTTTGGGCCTTATTTTTCTTTCTTTTTCTTATATATAGGACTTAGGGAATAAGGTTTTCATAAGTTTGGCACAACTCATAGATATAAAATTTACATGAATTTTCACTTCAACCTTAGAGTTTAGACTTAGATAAATCATTATAGTGTATATTTAATGATTTTTGCCTTCACTTTTTGATTTTATTTCATCACAAATAAAAAAGGGGAAATATTTTTCCACAAATCTATGAATGCTTAATCATAAATGCATCATGCAATGAAAACAAATTAATGATGTTATTCTCTATGAAAATGATGGGTATTCTTGAGAAAAGCTTATGCTTGTGGATGTCTCCTCTCTGATTGAGAGGGAGTGAGGGTAGACACCATATTATCCATATGTCATGTACTATGGCCAGGACTAACAATCGTAAGTCTAGTAAACACACTACTAGGGAGAATGGTGGATTGGATAAACATCTGGGACCAATATTCTTTGATAATTTGTACTTTGACTAGGACTAACCGCCATAAGTCAAGTACATTAATCCAAGATAAGAATAGTCATGAGGATCGACATTTCTTGGTGTCAAATGTTATGAGAGTGGATTAGGAAATGATCATGTGAGGATATACCTGGTGAACATCCTGGTGGGGTGAGTGCCTAGAGAGCTAGTGGTATCCAAATTTATGCCTCCCAACATTGTGATCTGATATAATTGAGAGATAGAAGTTGTTATTCAAGGCCTTGCTATTTTGAAAATGTTGGCTATGATGATGTAAATCATCATTGATGCTTATCAATCCAGGTTCCTTCTTATATGAATATTTCAACATGAGAGTACTTTTTTGTCTCATTATGAGTACCTCCATAGTGTAGAGGGAGTGTCATCATCTTCATTATCTCCATCATCACCACCATCATCATCATCATTATTGTCATCATTTCATTATTTTCATAATCACCATTCATGTCATCATCATCATCATGATTATGGACATTGTCGTTAGTTGTTCATAATATAGGTATCATAAGAAATATCATCAACCCAAAAAATGTTACGAGTGCTCGAAAAGGGTTGTTAGGACACATGATATATTCAAGATAAATATCAAATTTATTTTTTAGAGATGATCGATGATCATCATCATCACTACCATTATCATTGTCATTATAATTGTTATCATCCCCGTCATCATAATTAATATAATTTCTATCATAATTATTTTCATCTTCATCATGAACATCATAATCATCATTCATGTCATTGTTGTTGTTGATGATGACCAAGATGAAAATAATGATAATGATGATCAGATGATGATGACTTGGAAGACGATGCCAAAGACAATGATTATGATTATGACCATGACAACATTTAAAAATTGTGAAGAATGGCCAAGGTCATTAGCATCGTCATCATCTTCATTATCATCATCATTATAATTATTGACATTGTCATCAGTTGTTCATAATTTTCAATGTCATAAGAAATATCATCAATGCAAAAACTATGATGTTGTGTTTGAGAAGGGATGCAAAAGTGAACAAAAAAAATTGGGGCAAAAATAGACGTAAAATTGGATGAAGAGTGGACACAACATAAGTAGATGCAAAACAGGACAGAAATTTTGACACAAAAGTGGATGAAAAAGTGGAATAAAAAATAGGAGAAATAGTAGGCATAAAACTTAGCATGAATTGTGGTGAAACAAATATGGATACAACAACGAATGTAAAAAAAGACACAAACTTGAATGCAAAAAGTAGGAAAACTTGGATGAAAAAATGGATGTAAACATGGACCAAACATGGGTGAAATAGTGGACACAAAATTGGTTGCAAAATTGAATGAATCAAAAGTGGATATAAAGTAGATTCAAAATGGGATGTAAAAACATAGACACTATTTTATGCAAACTTGGACACAACAGAGGAGGCAAATGTGGATGAAAAAGTGGAAGAAAATGTGGGTTGCAAAGATAGGCGTAAGATATGGCACAAATCATAGCACAATAAAACTGGATGAGAAAATGGATGTAATAACAGACACACACAAAAAGACGCAAACTTAGATGCAAGACAAGATGTTATAAGGGATGTAAAAGTGGATGCAAACACGGGTGCAACAGGAGAAACAAATTTGGATGAAAAATATGGATGCAATGGAAGTACATGAAAAAAGATACAAAATAAGACACAAAACCCAACACAAAGTGGATGCAAAAATAGATGCAATATTTTATGCAAAAGAGGATGCGAAGATGGATGCAAAATTGGAAGAAAACGCGGGTACAATAGTAAGTACAAAACATGGCACAAATTGTGTCACAAAAAAGTGGATGTAATGATAGATGCAAAAAATGAAGCAAATGAAGATGCAAAATAAGATGCAAAAAAGGATGCAAAAGTGGGCATAAACATGGGTGCAACAATGGATGCAAAATAGGATGCAAAAGTTGATGCAACAAAATTCGATGCAAAAGTAGATGCAATATGAGACACAAAACCTGATGCAAATCTTGACATAAAAGTGGAGACAAAAAGGAATGCAAAAATAGATGTAAAATTCTATGAAAACCTAGATGTATATGAGGATGCAATCGTGGATGCAAATTTAGAAGGAAAAAAGGGTGCAAATGGAGGTGTCAAACTAGGTGCGAAATTATGGCACAAGAAAATGGATGGAATAGTGGACACAATAACAGATGAAAAAGAGGATGTAAATATGGATGCAAACAAGATGTAAAAGTGGGCGCAACAAAAGTAGATGCAAAATTATATGAAAAACTAGACACAAACCTCTACGCAAAACTTGGCACAAAGAGGATGCAAAAAATATGCAAAAATGGATGCAAAAAAATGATTTAGAAAATGATGCAAAAGATGCAAGAAATGATGCAAAAGTTGATGCAAGTGTAGGCGCAAAAAGTGGATGAAATAGAGGATGAAAAAGTTGGTGAAAAAAAATTATGTGCCAAACTTGATGCAAAACATGGTGCAAAGGATGGCATAAAACCTAATGTAAAACTTGGTGTAAAATATGGTGCAAAACCTATTACAATACCTAGTGCTAAACTTGATGTAAGACTTGGTGCAAAACTCGGTGCAAACTTCACATCAAGTTTTGCACCACATTTTATAAATGGACACAAATAACACCAGAAATGGGCTCTAGATGCAAAACAGGAAGAAAAAATGGATGCTAATCACAGGGTTTTGTTGTAGTGAATCCTCCACCGTAGATCTTATCTCCAGATCTAACAGTCTCAACTTAACCCGATCAACCCAAAACCATCCGTTGATCCTTCGTCGTCAATCAACCTGCGCTAGATCCAACAGCCTACATGCATTTCAGGTAAGCCACTTGCAAGAGAAATAACCACCCAAAAAAGTGGTTTTTTCTCTCCACCCGAGTGCTACGTGTCGCTCGGTGAATGAAATCAGGTGCTCTCCTCTAAATACCAGTTACCGCCTAGCATCCACCCGATAACCACTACCACTATTACAAATCCATTGGTTAATAGTTGAACGTGGTTACACAGAGTAATGACTCTCTGCTCTTTGCTTCTCATGGTTTCAAATGACTCTTCCTCTATGCTTCTCTTGCTCCTATGATCCGTCTTCCCTTTGGATTCTGATAGTTCTTCTTTGGCATACATTACATGTGATGCTCCTCCGTTAACTACTCTTCCATTGGCTTCTCCTCCTTCTTCCGCTTTTACACTTGCTTCTCTTCTCTGCTTTGATAGCTCTGTTGCTCTTTGTTCTTCCGATAGTAGTTTCCCTTGGACATATCTCTCCGTGACTTCCGATGATTCTATTTATGTACCTTCGCTGATGCGATCCTCTTTCCAATGGCTTTGCTCCTGTTCTTCACAAGTCTACTCTTCTTCCCCTTGGCATCATATTGACATTAATGACAATCTAGATCAACATACCAATACTAACATAAGAGTCAGGTATGCCACCCACTAAAGGTATGGTGTTGCTACGCAATGGGGAGTAAATTGGGTTGCAGAAGGACAGTTGGTCCACCATAACTATTCTTCCATCCAATGGAAATAGGATGATGAGGAAAACCATAGACATGATAGCAGTCATGGAATAAGTCCAACTGAGGCCCAAAAGAAAATTATAGTTGAGTTTTCAATATACGACTTCAATGTCCACCATTACCTTTCTCCCACTCAGAGTGATGGGGTAATCGGAAAGGTAACCTTTTGGGATGAATGTATGGCCATCGGGTGCTTTAAGGGAATTCGACAGAGGAGAGAGGGTTGGAGAACACAAGGCGAGCCAACATGAAGTAGACAAGACGCAGGTCGAAGTGCCCTCGTCAACGACAGTTCTATGTACACCTCGGCCTCTCGAAAAAAATTGCACCTGAAATGCAAGCTGGTGGGAAAGGGGGGGTTTACATCTCTCCATGTCGAATATTGCTAGCATGAATTCTCGAGGGTCAACTACACTAATATTCGAAAGAAAATATTTCCGTTGTGCTAGAAAATTTTGCAACACTTCGAGTGCAGACACAGCTGACGATGCTTGCGCCAAATCATCTACAATATTGTAGTTATGGGCAACACGTGAAGATGTATTATGTGTTATGCGTCGAAGTGCTCCTTTTGGGGGGGAAATTACAAGATCAGAAATAGGCCTTTAGATATGAAGATCATTGGGCGGAAGTGGATTTGAACTCGAAGCAGCGTCCTGAGCATTAGCGACTGGAGCTCCATAATTTTTGGCTCACGTTTGAAGATAAATCATTTCAAAGGTGTAAACGGTTGAAGATCCTTCACCAAAGGAAGGATGATTTGAACTGTCATTTCCCCCTTATGTGGGTTGAGGCAGGTTTGCAATAAGATGTTTCTATTGTTGAGTAGGGAAAGGGTTTTGTAGGACCACGAGGGTCTATCCAGTGTCCTTTTGAGCAAGAATATTCGTGCATCCTTGGAGACACAGACATCAATGTGTCATATGGTCTTCCACACAGATTTTGCAAGGGAACTTGACAGCTTTGTCCTTTCCATTGTCAGGTGGTGCAACAACTTTCTTCTTGCGGTTAGATTGCTTGGCTGGCTAGTCTTCAAAAGGAGAGGTCTTTTTCTTATTCTCCTTGTGCTTGCCACTGGGTTTTTGCATAGACTGCACATAGTTTATCCCAGTGGTAGGAAGAGAAGCCTATTGGGTAGAAGTAGTGGTATCAACAAAAAACTGGGCAATTTTCACGCTAATCCGTTTTACAGGAGACCTAGAGGTAGCACCGATGATGCCATCAACGTGCGCGCCATGTTGCTGAGTAGCGGGAGCATTGGAATTTCATGGGGCATTGGGGATTACGCCGTATAATATGCCAGATTGCAAATAAATCATATCTAAGTGTTGGGCATGATGAATGGATTGGTCTTCAATGACCACACCACCTAAGGCAACGTCCTTGGTGATTTGGGGAAGAAGATATTTACATAACCAATCTACTAATGGAAAATCTGGAATAGGGGCTTTAACCAACCTCCACCTACGTTTCCATTCATGAATGTGATCGGAGATTTGGGTGGAGGTGTCTTGGTGTAAGGTAGTAAGAAGTGTTGTCCCAGTATCATAGCAGATGGGAAACTGAAAGTACTTTAAAAATTCCATCACTAAGGCGCCAAAGGTATTAATTGACACGCGTGGTAACTCAATGTACCACTTATCGTTATTGCTAGTAAGGGTGTGAGGGAAGAGTCAAATCTGGATACTATCATCCACCATGGAGTTTGATACACACCATAGTTGATAGGTGGTGACTTGTGTACCTGGATCCTCCCCTTGTTTTCCTTCAAACTTCGGGATGTCGGTAGGTATTTTTTGCAGGATTGGGGGCCAATGTATGTTATGGTAGATGGGGTCATTGGTCAGTTTGTACAGATCAAGGATGTCAGGTTTTGCCAAAAAAGGCAAATTATTTTGTGCCCCTGAGTTTGACCACGGTGATGATGAATGACGTGAGGGACCCTGGGGTCCACCCATCATATTGTTCCCAACATTATTCATAGGGTTTGTTGGATAATAGTTTCCTTGCGGTGGAGCAACAGTCACATAGTATGGTTGTCCATATGGGATATCAGGCTGGGGGATATAAACTTGATTTCCACTAGGATAAAAATTCCCCCCCTTGACTCAATTGAGGTTGAGAAATGGTTTCCCAAATGGATTGAGAAGGATCGGGTTGATGGATCCCACCAGCCACGTAGTTGGCCATAGGCACATCACTGACACTAGGGTAGTGTACATTTGGAGGATTGATGTCAATTAATGACGGTCCATCTTGTCGTATAGGTGGAGGGGTAATGGTAATGTCTCTTGTCGGTATGTGCATGCTGGGAACATTTCCCCCTGGCATTTGAGCCTGGGGGTTTGAACTAATCAGACGATTCAAACCAAAGGGATCACTGAAGGGACCCATGCTAACAACGCTATTTGGGGCACTAGTCGAAGGTTTAGGAGCAGACACAAAAGGGGCATAAACTGGTATGTACGGGGTTCCGCTCATGGTAGGTGTAACTAAGTTGCTTGGACTTGGCATCGTTTGTATAGAAAGGTTACAAATCAGTTGTGTATTACTGACTATCAGGTGGGGAAGTGAGGGTGGACCAAAGGATCAGTGATGGGCGGATTATAAGGCGGTACAAATCCTTCAGTGAAAAATTCCTTCGGCAGTATTGTGTCCTGGGATGTATTGTTCAATTCAATGTTAGATATTGGAGACTAATTACGTGAAGAGGGGTAATCCAGATCACCAAGGCTCGGTGGATCCTCCGCAGTCAACAGAGGAATACTTTGTTGTCGTCGAGATTGATGACAAGGTTCATATGTAGCCACGGTGACCAATATATTTTATCAAAAAAAATTATAGTGATATTGATAGTCTCAGTGATAAAAAAACCAGCACCTAAAAAATAAAATTACTCTAAAAAGTCAATTAGTAAGCAGTTAGGGGATATGACTTTGTTTGATAACAACCATTTACTAGAGATGAAACCTAGTATCACAATGGGTAAAAGAGAGACCTAGCCAAATATACAGTTATGATTACTCTTGGGCTTTGCTCAAACCTCAGATTAAGGGGCCAAGTACTCTCGTGAAGACGAGCACCCTCCCAAACATCGAATACATAGTACGTTCATCTGTTTAGGTACCAAGGTAGCCCACCCCAGTCACCTTATGTTCGTCCCTAAAAAATTATGGCCATTATGGTTACCTCAAATCATAGAAACTACCGGGGGGGCATGGTCGCAAATAGTACATTGTGTGGGAAGGATACTTAAGTCCCCGACTCAGCTCCAATACCCCCAAAGGGATCCCCAATACATAGAATACCCAATGGAGATGCAATCAAAGGCGGACTACCTTCTCTCACATTCCAATGTTGTCTCGAATTTAACTCCGCTTTGACAGGAGCAAACCCGTATAGTATGAATGCATCAAGATTATCCCTCTTTAACGACATTAGTCTTAGTTTTATGATCTTGGGCAGTTATCTCACAACTTCCTACCAAGATCCTAGCCTAGACTAATATGTGTGTATACTCAAAAGAGTTATTAATTGTTTTTATTACGAGACATATTTTAAATGTACTTTATTAATGTCTTCGGAAGGGGTGTTGATGTATGGAGTTTTGTGAGACTCTAACACAAACCATGCAGGAAATGTTTTTCAATTTTAGTTCGATGAATGAGTTATTTCTACAAGGAGAGAATCATTTATACATCAATCGGCACCATGCATCCAATGCAGTAAACATAAGCACAACTTGCAGACATGTAACTCTCTCTAACAACTAACCCAATATACAGATGCAGAATCTAACCAACTAAAAAAAACAAAAACAAAAACAAAAACAAAAAAAAAAACAAAAAAAAACTGTAAACATTTTTTATTTTATTTTCATGAAAAACATAAGCACTTAAGAGATTTTCCTAAAAAATAAAAAAACTCTCAAGAAACAGGAAACCAAACACAAGTGCACAACTACAGATCCTTAAATAGACTATAGGCAGCTTCCTCATCCCAAGAGTTCACAGAATAGGCTCTTGATCAAGATATTAGCTGGCTAACGCACTTGAGGAGAGGCCATAGAGAGTTAGTGACAAGACTAATGCTTTGTCTTTAATCGAGCATAGCATTATAACTCTTTGGTTTACACTATTGGGGTGCGCTAGGCGGGTAGAAGCTATAAAATAAGTCTTTCAGGGTCAAATCAAAGGCTGAGGATAGTGAAGAGGGTCATGAAGAGTTATGAATGGTTAGAGAGGGAACCAAGAAGAACAAGAGGGCCTGGAAAGAAAGAGAGATCCAAGAACTTGGTAGCAGAAAACCGGGAACTAAGTGTAGTCTCCAGCGAAGTTGCCAATTATTCTATAGGGATTAATGCACAAGTGCTTGTGGCTAGAATACCCTCAAGGATCTTCCCGGGATCCAAGGTAGACCATTCATATTAACTGCAGTTAGCACAAAGAAGCATATACATATCTATATTAATGTATGATATTCAAAGCAGGAGGGAATAGATTACCTCAGATCTTGATGCAGTTTTGCTGGAGAACCCAATGTAGCAGAGCAGAAGACCTCTTTGCTAGCTCCTAGATCAACACTTGTATATAAACAAGACAAGAAGTAATATTGCAACATATAAACTCTGATAATCAATACATTAATATATAAAGATATCAGATAACATGCTTCTAAGCTACTCATAAAACAATGGTAGTAAATCAACATGTAAGAAATCACGACATTGACACCATCGAGTAGACAACACAACAGCAGGTCTATATTATTAAGTAGGAAAGAATGATTACAACCATCTAGTTAATCAAGCTTCCCTTACTCCTCCATCTCCTTTCTCTCTCTCTCTTCTTAACCTCTTGCTAAACAACTATATCTCATACAAAGTTTCGACAATTAGTTGACAATATTTCAACCCCTTTCACAATGCCCAAGCCTCCAATATATAGATGATGAGAGGCTTATCCATTCCAATTCCCTCATGAGTTCCCTTTGGAAAAAGATAGGATGTTTCCTTGCTTTATCGCACTTTCCCCTTTCATTAGACTCCGTTAGAAATAGCAATATCCTTAAACAAGTCAAAGGTGGATGTTTCCTACTTTTTAGGTTGACATTTGAGTGAAAAGTGGAATACTAGTCAGTCAACCCGCTCATTTGACCTATGGAATCTCACAAAACTTGGCTAACGTTGTCCCTAAGGCAACACATTGAGTTACCCTAGGGACTAACACCCATGGATCATGCATAGGAAGCGCTATAACTCTTCCTGCTATTTCCTGGGGAGCGTTACCTTGGAAAATAGGCCTGTGAACTTGATCAGGTCTTCAGCCAAACTGTCTTTCTCCTCTAAGTTGATGAGAAGTTGATTTTCTTGTATAACACCATTTGATGAAATTGTAAAATTATGTCAAAAATACTCAAGAGGTAGAGCTAAAATTGGAAAAAGAGATGCAAATTCTAAAGTTACCAAATTAGCAACAAGAAGTATAACAAGAGATGAACTAGGAAACTTGTTTGAAGATTTCAAAACTAATCTCTTAAGTACATTAGGTGTTGACATAGATTGTCATTAATGTCAATATGGAAATATTTGAGGAGCCAGAGGAAGCAAACAAAGCCATCGGAGGAGCAAAACAGAGCCATCGGAGGAAGCAAACAGAGCTATCAGAGCAAAGTATGGCAAAAATGCTAAAGAATACACTATCGGGAGCAATATAGTGTATATGCATGCAAATTCACTATCGGAGGTGCAAACACATATATAAAGGCCATATACACTATCGGAGGTGCAAACACATATATAAAGGCTACAGACACTATCGGAGGCAAAAACATGTACATATAGAGGAACACATTATCGGAGCGGAGAAATATGTAGAGATCAGCGATATTGTAATCGGCGGTTCGGTTATGTGCCACTACCCAAAACCCCCGATTGCGATATATACCTGATGACATATATATGTCTGGGTGTATAAACAGGTGAAGTCCGGGTAAGTGCTTCAAAGCGGGTTTTAAGTGTATTTCATATATGCAGGCCTTTAAGTCTTACCACATTAAAACATGCAAATTTGCAATATATATATGAATATCATATAACTACGATATGTGTGGACCCGCAGCAACATTATGAAATGGTTTAAGGATATATCGCATCTGCCCATCGCAATAATACAAAGGGGTGTCACCTCTGAAAGCATCGATTGCGATACATGTTGCGGACCCGAGGCAACATTACAAGTTGGCTTAATATAATATCGCATCCGCAGGTGAATCGGCCATCGGCCATCGGGAAGCTGCGACTGCCGATTGAGATATATGTAGCGTGACCCGATAAAGTTATAAATGCCAGCGTAATAAATTTTAAGTCCACCCTTTAACGTTTCAGTCGTTTTTACATATATTCATGTGTATTACATTCACGACCATAAAAAGGCGGGTCCACATTCCCGGTGCATCTGACCCTCTACCGTTGATCATCCCTTCTTGGATCCAATGGTCTACATATATTTCGGGTGGACATGTAGCTTGAGGAATAGCCGCCCGAAAAGCGGTATCCTCTTCCTTCTCGCTGCTACGTGTCACTTGCCGAGTGGAATCAGAAGCCATCCTCTGAATACTAGTTCCCTCTTATGCCTCTTTCGAAATACCACTTTTGATATAAGAATATCTGTATTGAGCGAGGTTTTGAAGGCCAAAATGCATAAGAAACGCTCCCGATAGTACAGAAGGCCTGAATGATGCCGATTGCGATGGTGGTGGTGACATGGCAGCTTTCTCTGTGTATTTCAATCCTCACCGTTGAATCAACGTGTCCCAGGAGTGTTGGTGAGCACGAAGAGACAAAGGAAGCTACAATGACCGAAAAGCCAAGAAGTCGAAGGGTAAGCTAGCGCATAGGAAACCAAAATGCCAAAGCAATGAAGAAGAGGGAAGCCAAAGGACAAGCCAGCTTAGAGGAAGCTGAAGTGAGCATTAAAGAAGCCAAAGAGCCAGTGGAAAGTGGAAACGAATTGTCAGAGGCATCAAGACTACAAAAACAAGAAAAAACAAGGAAGTGTGCGCGGATAATCAGAGTGAGAGAAAGCCGAAGTTTAGGGAGAGGCAGGAGAGGCAGGAGAAGCAGGAGAACATGAGTGAAGCAGAAGCTCAACAGACTTGGGAGCAGAGAACTACAGCAAAATAGTTTATATGAGGTTTGGGTTGGAGCCCACGGGGTCGGAGCCTCAGAACTGAAAGGATTGGAATCCTTGGGAGTTGGTGCTCCTAAGTGCAGAATTATTGCCTTGGCAAAACAAAGTTGGTGGTCTGGAGGTTGGAGCCTCACAAAAGTACAAGTTGGTGCTTGGAAACTGATTACAACCATTTATATATTGTATTTATTTCATTGCACTATTTGTGTTAATAAAAGCATTTATTCCAGCTATCTATTTCTGTGTTCCATATATTATATATATATATTATATTATATATATTATATTATATATATATATATATAATAATATTTTTTTGGTGATAAAAGAACAATTAAAAAGGATTACTGATTCACCCCCCCCCTCAGTATTTCCAACAATGGTATTTAGAGCAATTCTTCATATTAGCCTAACAGCTTGAAGAAGGATTCATAGCCATGATGAGAAATCACGAACCATCAGGAAGACCTCCTCTGTTCAATGGCACTAATTTTGGTTTCTGGAAAAAAAGAATGACCTACTACTTAATGTCCCTTGGACCTTAAGTCTGGCATTCGGTTCTAAATGAGTACCCAATTCCTTCCACTCTTCCAACAAATCAAGATGAGAGGAAAGCCTACATTACAAATGCAAAAGCCTTGAACTCCATCGCTAGTGGAATCATTGAATCCAAGTTTACAAAAGTCATGAACTGTAACTCTGCCAAAGAAATGTGGGATAAGACAATTGGCTTATACGATGGGGACTCAAAAGTCAAGAAACCAAAGCTTCAAACTCATAGAAGGCAGTTTGAAAGTCTGAAAATGGAAGATGAAGAAGATACTGCAGCATACTTTCTCCGAGTAGCTGAAGTGGTCAACTCTCTTAAAGGATTGGGCGAAAACATTGAAGAAAGTACCATTGTTCAAAAGGTAATAAGATCTCTTCTAGACAGATTTGACTCCAAAATAAGTGCCATAGAAGAAATAAAGGATCTAGATACTCTCAATATGGATGAACTCCATGGAATCCTCACTGCATATGAGATGAGAAAAGGTGGCCAAGCTCCAAATATGCAGCATTCAAGGCTACAAAATCAAAGAATGGAAAAGAAAGAAATGATTGTAGTGATGAATCCGATGTGGAATCAAAATTAGCTCAGTTTGTACGAAAGCTAAAGAAAGGATCTAAGCTAAAAGGTAAGTACCCTCTTATCTGTTTCAAATGTGGAAAAATAGGTCATTATGCTGCAAAGTGTCCTCATAAACATGATAGTGATGATGAAGGAAATTCTAAAAGAATGGTATACAAGAAGAAAGGTTTCAATAAGAAGAACTTCTTCTCTAAGAAAGATGAGTCTGATGAGGATGAATTTGTAGTCATCAAAAAGAAATCAGATAAGGAAAGTGACCATGATGAAAGCCAAGAAACATTATTCATGGCATTCACAAATGATGATGACTGAGGGCTAGAAGGAAATGTAAATGAATTGCTAATAAGTGCCATTGAGAAATTACAGAATAAAATCATTTCTCTCAAGGTAGAAAATGAGGAAACGAGAAGATGAGAAGATCTCTTGGAAACAAAGCTAAAAGAAAAAGAAGAGACTTGCGAAGAACGTGAAGCCGAAATAGTATCTCTAAGGAAGGAATTGGAGCAAGTCAAAAAGGGTTGGAAAAGCTCTCAAATACTTGAGACTATCCTAAAAAAATCAAAAACCTGAACATGACAAGTCTCGAATAGGTTTTAAAGGAGAATCGTCAAGCACTAAGAATAGTGTGAAAATCTATGCCGATGCACTTTCCAGCAACCCAAAAGAAGAAAAAGTATGTCATCAAAGGCACATACCAGATCCAAAGAATGAAGAGAGAATAACTCCAAAGAAGAATGTGGATTCGAATCATGGATACTATAGCAAATACAAACCAATATTCCATCAAAGGCCCATCTAAAATCCGAAGAATGAAGCGGGAGTAATTCCAAGGAAGGAAATTGACTCAAACCATGGCTACTACAATAGGTACAAAACTCTCTTTCTTGGACATTGTTTTCATTGTAAAAACTTTGGACATTAAGCCAAACATTGCATGGCTCGCAAGAGTGAAACACCAAAGCCAAAGGATCAAATAATCAAACCATATGGCCCCAAAAGGCAGGGACAAATCAAAACCTTTAATTCATTTGATCCCTTGACCAAATTTGATCTAATTTTCTCATTATGCTACAATAATGGACACTGTGAACAAAACTGCCCACTCAAAAGAGGAAAAGCAAGTAGTGAGAATCCCAACATGGATAAATGTGGCCTGGCTCTATATGCTCAAAATAATGAAAATCATTGGTTTGTGGATAGTGGGTGCTCCAGACACATTAAAGGGGACAAAAGGAAGTTTGTCTCATTGAGAAAAAAGGAAGGAAATGTGTCCTTTGGAAGTGGATCTGCCAGAATTGCGGGAAAAGGAAATGTTACTCTTATCAGTGAAAAAGGAAAATCTCAAGATGCTCTACTAGTAGACGGGCTCAAACACAACTTCCTGACTGTCAGCTAAATCTGTGATCAAGGACATAATGTTGTCTTTAGCACCAAAGACTGTGAAATAGGAACTCTTCCTCAGGGGAACTTGTGGCGAAATGGGTTAGAACACTAGACAACATTTACATTCTGAACAAGATTCAAGAAAACAAATGCTACTTGAGTCAAACAAATTAAAGTTGGTTGTGGCACAAGCGACTTGGACATGCAAGCTTTGAAAATCTGATCAATATCAGCAAGATTAAAGTTGTACGAGACATCCCAAGGCCATTCAAACCAAATCAAGGAGTATGTGGTCCATGTCAACATGGAAAGAAAACCAGAACCAGCCACAAGACCAAGGAGCTCTCTACATCAAAGCCCTTGGAGATCATCCATGTTGATTTATGTGGACCAACTAGAAATCAAACACTCCAAGGAGAAAGGTACTTTGTTTTATTTGTTGATGACTATACTAGAATGACGTGGATATATTTTATAAAATATAAATCTGAAACATTTGAGTGTTTTAAGAATCTAAAAGCTCTTGTAGAAAATGAAAAGGACTCAAAAATTAAGTGCCTCAGAACAGATAGAGGGGGAGAATTCATATCAAAATAATTTAATGAGTTATGTAATATACATGGAATTAAAGAGAATTCTCTGCTGCCAAAACACCCCAGCAAAATGGGGTAGTTGAAATAAGAAACCGAACAGTTCAAGAAATGGCAAGAACAATGTTATTAGTAGCAGACTTACAGCCAAAATTCTAGAGAGAAACAGTCGAGACAGCTGTCTATACCTTGAATCAAACTCAATTAAGACCAAATTGTGAAAAAACTCCTTATGAATTATGGAAAGGAAGACCTACTTTAGTAAAGTACTTCAAGATCTTTGGAAGCAAGTGCTTCATAAGAATCAATGATGGCTCACCAGGAAAGTTTGATTCTCGGGTTGATAAAGGGATATTCCTTGGATACTTTACACGGAGCAAAGCCTACAAATGCTACAATTTTCAACTAAGGAAAATAGTGGAAAGCATTGATGCAAAGATTGATGAAGACCTTCCAGAAAAAGAAATTGAAGAACATGAAGATGATCCTCTCATTGAAGAAGAAGAACCTGAAGAAGAATAAATAGATCAAAAAGAAGAAGAAGAGGAAAAAGAACCACCTCATACCCCTTCAAAGATGAAGTTTCTCCAGAGATATCATTCAGAAAAGCAGATTGTTGGCAATAGAGATGAAGGGATGCAAACCCGAAGAAAGATGATAATTACACCAAAGAAAAACGTTATTGCTCTTCTATCCATGATAGAACCAGAAACATTTGCACAAGCAAGTAAGGATCCTCATTGGGTAAAACCCATGGAAGAAGAAATGTCCCAAATTGAGAAGAACGAGACGTGGGAGTTGGTACCTCGTCCAGAGGACAAACACATAATAGGAACCAAGTGGGTATTCAAAAATAAAATGAATGAAGATGGACAAGTTATCAAAAACAAGGCAAGGCTTGTTTGCAAAGGCTACTCACAAATTGAAGCAATTGACTTTGAAGAAACATTTGCACTAGTAGCTCGTATGGAAGCTATCAAGATGTTCTTGGCATTTGCTTGCTCAAAAGGATTCAAAATCTATCAAATGGATGTAAAATCAGCGTTTCTGAATGGGGAACTCAAGGAAGAAGTCTACATGGAGCAACCAGAAGGGTTTGATCTAACGAAAGGAAAAGACTTAGTCTATAAGTTGAAAAAGGAATTATATGGGTTGAAACAAGCTCACAGAGCTGGGTATGCAAGATTGGATCACTATCTACAACAACAAGGCTTCAAGAAGGGAGTGGCAAGAAGTAATCTCTACATAAAGACGGATGAAGGTAAGTTACTAGTCACACTTGTTTATGTTGATGATCTGATTTTTGCTAGCATTAATGATGAAATGAGCCATGAATTTTCTCAAAACATGTTAAGAGAATTTGAGATGTCAATGATAGGAGAGTTATCTCACTTCCTTGGACTACAAGTATCTCAAACCA
>APFE030401816.1:0-21095 GCA_000404065.3 Pinus taeda | reverse complement strand
CTCGCGTCGAACACGAAGAACCTGCCATTGAGGCATGCAGGCTCCAAGGTACCAGAAGGGAATCTCTAGGTCACTTTCCTGGATAATGAGTTAAAGTCGACAGGAAGTTATCTTCGTCGAAGGTGGGCCATAATGTTTCCCACATCATCGACACGAGATAGGAAGAGACAATGTTGTGAAATAAGATTTATGAACTATCAGACAGAGGTGGTTTCTTTTAGAGGTCAACTTCTCTTGAACATATCGGCGGCACAACAGTGGAGTTGGCAGTATTTGACGTCAATGGATAAGAGGTCATGATGACGAGGAAATGAGCAGATGAGAGGTCAAATAGGATTACCCAAACCCACGGAGGCAAGTGAAAAACAAGATGAGATATCCCACCCCGACACGAAAGCAGAGAAGTGCCATGTTCAAGAGCGACATACTGCCGACACGACAATAATTATGGTTCCCAAAATTTTCTTTTCCCCCACCATTTCTGGCAAGTACCCCAATTATTTTTAACAAGCTTTATGGGGATAGCATATGCTTGTGGTGCGTCATTTCGACAAAATCCGATGTCATCAGGTTTTAACGAGTCTGACAAAGGAAGAACTCGGTGTCTTTTCATGTTTAGAGAGTTTGGAAAAGACAGCAGAAAAGGAAACTCCAGGGGTGTGCTTTTTCGTAAAGTTGTGTCTCTCGGGCCCGAAAAAGTATAAAATAATGCCCGAAAGAACCGCTCAACCATTACGATCGAGGAGTACTTTTCATAAATAGTGATTTTGACCTGAAAAAGTAGAAAAGCGATCAAAACCATGTCGTTTCATAACCATTAACGAGTTTGAAACAACAAAACCCGGTAATCTTTTATGTTTTAACGGTCGAAAAAAGAACTTAAAATGAACGCCCCTTAGTAACGTTTAACGAGCCAAGAGGAATAACTCAGCAATCTTTTCCTCTTTAAAAGGTCAGGAAAAGAGCTGAAAGCAGACAATAAATTAACCTTTTTTCATGTTTTACCGAGCTTGAAAAAGTTGAAAAGAAGCTCGTTTGGTTGCGTTGAGTTGCACCAAGCCCTGTCATCATACAAAAACAGCGTAAAACCCACTTCGACATGAAAATATCCCAAAAATACTCAAAAATATCATTTCTAATGTATTTTTAGGTCAAAAGAATGCTATAAATAGTAAAATGGTAAAAAACAAATTTACTTTTCACTTTTTACCTTGTGAGTTCACTATTGGAGGATTTTTGGTGCAAATTTCAACTGCTGATTGCGATCAATCCAGGAGACCATTCGAGCCGCCGTCTGCAACAGGTAAGAGGCCTCATCCCTAGCTCTATTTTCATTCCATTTTTTAAGATCTTGATCCATAATCCAGCCCCCTGCAAGGGGATTTGCAAATTTTTAGGGTTGCGCCATTGGCGCGGGTTTCCTACAGGGGACCGTGCCAATGGTGATTTTTCCCTAAAGGGGTCGCGCCATTGGCGCGACTGTTTTAGGAACAGTCGCGCCAACCGCGTGATCTCATTTTGCCACACATTTGACCGTTGAATTTGCAAATTATTTCCAATTTAGGTTTCATCAATGATCTAATAATTGAAATTTTACCTTTGGCTGCAGGGTTTTGTCAAAAATGGTTCTAGAATGGAAAGAACGAGAGCATAATAACGTGGATGCCATGGCATTGGAGGATGATGACTGTCTGAATGCTCTGAGAGACTGTGGCTTGAAGAAATTCTTCCACACCTTGTACCTACGTGCACAACCTGAGCTACTGCGCTTCATAGTGGATGCTTGGGATACAGAGGATCAGGTATTTCACCTGAAAGACCAGGCATTGGAGTTGGATGTTTCCGATGTCTACTTCATCACTGGGTTATCGCGGCAAGGTGCACGGCCTATCTTGACTGGTAGTCGGCCTTCTGGAGAGAAGATAGAGGAGGTGATGGAACGAGTGTGTCCTGGGGCACGGTTTGGAGCAAACAGCAGGAAGGTAGATATCAACACGGTGCCCGACCTGGTACTACGAGTTATTTTATTCACCATTACCCAGACAGCTGGGATACAGGCGCCCCATGAGGCCAGCAAAAATCATTTGCTGCTGGCCACTGAGTGTCTCCAGCCTGCTGTTTGATTGGGCCACGACGGTGACAACCAACATTAAACGACAGCTTACCAAGTGTAAGCGTGATGGAAACAAATAGTTTGGATATGGATCGATCGTGGTGACTTTGTTCCTGGAGCAACTGCCGATCTTTCGGGTAAAGGGGGGAATAGTGGTAGACCTAGTGTTGCGGGAACCGAGGTTGCATCGATGGGCAGAACTCATACCCAGAGGAGGAGGGGGCCAGCAGATGTCCTGGAAGCCCGAGTTCTTCATCTGGCTCCGTCACCAGATGATTTTCATTGAGGACTGGCCCTATGCGGGCATGGATTTCACTGGAGATCCCGATCTCCCTCTACCTTCCGGAGAGGACTGGGATGAGGAGCTGGGTAAGAACTCTTTTATTTTTTACGTTTTTATGTATTTAAGTTTTTTTGTTAATACATGCATATCTCTTACAGCATCTATATATGTATACAGATGTTGGTGCAGAGCGACCAGCTGACTTGCCTCATAACGTGCAGACAACACAACCTGCAGCGGACCCTCAGGTAGAGGGTGAGGAAGATTTAGTACAAAACCTTGAGGTACTTACTCGAGGTATTCCAGATTACGGTAGATTGGCGGACGTGCCTAGAGTGTAATAGAGGCACACGGTGGGAGTATCTACTCATGTCCATCGTCTGTTGAGACGTTTGGTGTGAGCGGTGACATGCTATCATGAGCATCACCGTGATTAGACGCCTAGGTTTCTTTTTGCATATTTTTGAGGAACACGCTGTCAGCAGCTGTATGGGCTTTGGACATGTATTATTTTTTTTTGGATTATGTAACGCACGGGGTGCGAACATTTTGACTCACACATATATATATATATATATACATATGTTTATGGTTTATTATTGTGTTTTCATGTGCTTGCTTGTATAATGTTTTATTTACAAATTTCGCAAATGTCTATCTAATACATGATTGGCCAATGCATTAGATAATGTGTTTAATTGTCGTGGAATATGCTGATATGTAATGAACTCAAAATTCCTCTCTAACAATCTTACACGTAAATACAACCTTAGAATATGATGGTCTCTGACGGAATAACGCCTATTGAGCTGGAGGACGACAAGTTGAGAATCCAGGTTTACCACCAATGCTCGAATGCCAAGATTAATTGCTTTAGTGAGGAGTTCGATTACGGCACAATATTCGGTGACATTATTCGTGGTACGACCCAAACAGACAGCTTGAAGATCTATCAGCTCACCATGAGGATCATAGATCACCCATGCCGCAGAGGACAAGTTACGAGTACTGCAACAGGCACCATCAGTGAAACCAATATAAGGCATATTAGACATCTGCACAAGAAGTGAAGACACAATAAGCGACAATCAAGCCTATTAAAATTTTGACACACATACACAACACACTTGCTAGAGTACATGTATATACAAAATGAAGTGTATTAGCATCACGCATAGTACTTTTTCAAATACAGCCCGTTTCGAGGCTGTGCGAGAGGGTTCCCTTCATAATAAATTAGCTCATAGGCCCCTTTTTGCAAAACTTTCTTGACAATGTAAGGGCCTAGCCACATAGATTCGAGCTTTCCTGGTCCTAGCTTATCGTTTGCCTGATCGTATAGCAGAACTAAGTCTCCCTCGTTAAAAGAACGTGGATGTACAGTCTGGTCAAAACGAGATTTGACTCGCTTCTTCTGTGTTTCGATGGCCAAATTGGCTAGGCGACGAGTCTCATCTAGCCATTCCAGATAAAGGAGATGTTCTTCTAATGGGGTGGTGTTGGGAAGTAGCTCGACAGCTAATTTTAATGAAGGGATTTCACACTCGATTGGAAGGGTAGCCTCTAGTCCATAGACTAGTTGAAATGGAGTGAAACCAGTGGCATCCTTCACGGAGGTTTGGTAAGCCCACAAAGCAGGGAACAACATCAAATGCCAGTTAGACTTGTGCATGCCAACGGTACGCTGAAGCATTGTAACCAAAATCTTATTGATCGCTTCAACTTGGCCATTGGATTGAGGGTAGTACGGAGTAGAACTATCATGCTTTAAGCCTAGCTGGGTTGTTATTTCCGTCATCATATGATTTCGGAAATTCTTTCTATGATCAGTGACGATGGCTTGGAGGACGCCGAATCGCGAAATAACGTGGTTGAATAAAAATTGCGCCGCTGTGTGACCGTCTTCAGCCAGTGTAGGCATCGCCTCGGCCCATTTAGTAAAGTAATCAATGGCAACGATGATAAACCCATGCCCCCCGGCTGAGCGAGGGTTACAGGTCACTTAATCAATGCCCCATTTTGCAAAAGGGCTGATGGTAACAACAGGGTGTAAAGGAGCAGGGGGGGCTCGCATCTTCCGCTGGAATATCTGGCACTCATGACAGGAACAGACCGCAAGAATGCAATCTTTAAAGATAGAGGGCCAAAAGTAACCAGCACGAAGGATTTTTTGGGCAGTTGCATATACGGACATGTGACCACCACAAGAACCTGAGTGGCAGTCATTCAAGACTTGCTCAGCTTCCTCGTGAGTAAGACAACGGCGGAGAACAGAGTCAGTGCCGAGGTGATATAAGGTATCCCCAATGATACGATATGGTTGAGATTGATGACGAATCCTTCACCGAGTGTCTTTAGAAGTGCCCAGACGAAACAAGGACGTTTGCAAATATACAAGGATGTCACCGTACTAGGGGTCGAGGGTGCTGATGAGAAACAAAGTCTCATCCGGAATTTGATCTTCGGTATGAGAGGGCGAAGAAGAAGAGGGCAAAGAGAAAATTAACTCAACAAAAATGAGTGATTTCTTTGACTTGGCGGTAGTGAATTCCAAGTCAAACTCTTGGAGGATGACAATCCACTTTGAGTACTTGCCCCCAAGCAACTAGCGTGACAAGATATACATCATGGGGTTGCAATCGGAAATCACCGTAGTAGTGCGCAGCAGAATATAGTGACGGAAACGTTGGACAATACAAACGACGGCTAACGCCAACTTCTCGACATGTGCATATCGAGTTTCTGTATCTAAAAGGTTCCTACTGAGATAATAGATAACATGCTCAGTGTCATCGTCGTCGATTTGAACAAGAACCATGCCGATAGTGGTATCAGCGGCATCTAAATACAGGGTGTAGTCACAATGATAGTTTGGAGGGCGAAGCAATGGAGCATAAACAAGGAGACCCTTGAGTCACTCAAAAGATTCTTGAGCCATGGTATCCCAATGAAAAGGGACATCCTTTTTAAGTAATCGTGTAAAACCTTTAGCCACCTCGGCATAGTTTGGAACGAAACGACGTAAAAAATTCGCCTTACCTTGCAAGCTCTGCAATTGTTGTAAGGTAGCAGGGGGAGGGAGATTGACTATGGCTTCGAATTTGAGGGGATCCAGTCGGATGCCCTCGTGGGAGATGACAAATCCGAGAAGTCGACCCAATTCTACGCAGAAGACACACTTGTGAGGATTAAGCCTGATTCGGTAGTGTCGACAGCGAAGAAATATCTCGCAAAGGTGAGTAGGATGGTCCTGACGCTTGGCTAAATGAGCCGGAAGATCATCCAGGTATGGCTGTACAATTTTTCGTATGTCATGAAAAGCGTAGGACATTGCACGTTGGAAGGTAGTGCCAGCATTTTTGAGACCGAAAGGGAGTTTCTTATAGGCAAAAGTACCCCATGGACAGATGAAAACAGTCTTGTGTTGATCAGTGGGAGCAATATTGATCTGGTTGTAACCAGAAAAACCGTCCATAAAAGAATACATCTCACTTCCTGCACATTCGTCAATAATCTGATCAATGAATGGTGTGGGGAAATTATCTTTAGGACAGGCTTGATTAATATCACGATAATCGACACAAACACGGATAGTTCCCTGTTTCTTAGTGACAGGTACAATATTAGAAACCCAATCTGTGAGCGGGATAGGATAAATAAAACCGACTTTAAGAAGCTTCTCTACTTCGGCCTTGATCACTGCAGCCTTTCGGGGGTGTACTGGACGTAAATGTTGACGAACAGGCTTAGCACCTGGGTACGTGATGATTTCATGCACCACTATGTTGGGATCAATGCCGGGCATTTCTTCATAGGACCAAGCAAAAACATCACGAAATTCGCGAAAAAGGTTCGAATAAAGTTGGATCTCCTCTGGAGTACAATTGACTCCAATGTGAATGTGTTCGACGATCCCTGGTTTAATAGAGATGTCAATGGGCTGGGTTTGCGTAATATTTTCCATATTACCTTCAGAAGAGGTTTGATAAACGTGAACAGGAGACTGAAGGAATTGAAATGGGAAATAAGGAGCAAACCGTTGAATATAAGTCAGCATATCCTGAGGGACAGAGAGTAACGAGGAACGATGGTGGGTATCATGCCAAGGAGGTTCCTCGAGAGACATAGTCTCAATAATAGCTTCGTCGGAAGAAAATGTTTCTTTTAAAGGATCCGAAGAAGTTTGATCTGAAAGCCCTAAGGATGGAGTGAACATGTGGAAAATCTTACTCGAAAAAGCAAGTTCATAAGAAGGAGCTGATGCAGCTACGATTTTGACATAGTTGAGTTTGGCAGGACTCAACAGCATCTGGTCGCCCCAAGAATCTACTTGGTCGATGGGAGGAACGATCCATGGATCAAGACAAGTAGAAATCATATTGACGGAAGCAACATTCGGAGGCGGGGCTGGAAAAACACCCATAAGGGCAGGATCTTTGAAAAGCCCGTGACCTAGACTATCAATTGATTTGGAGGTATGCTCCACAAAAGGGATAGTTCCTTCCGAAGAGGAAGCAAAAAATGATAGCTGGTCGACCGTAATAATCTTCCCTTTGTGAGAGAAACGAATGATACGAAAGAAAGATGAAGTGACAGCTTGCATTGCATAGATCCAGCTGCGTCCAAGAAGGAGGTTGTAGGTTAGAGTAGCATCAATGACTTCAACTTCCATCTCGACCATTTTCCCTTCCAAAGAAATAGGTAAACGTGGGAGTATACCATAAGGACGGGATGCTCTTCCATCAAAAGCTTCCAAGGTGGTGGGAGACTGACTCAACGTTGGAGATCCAATAGCTTTCCAACAGGCAACAAACATGATGCAAGTTGAAGCACCTTCATCAATGATTGTACGATGGATAGTTTTCTTATCGATAATGACCTGTATAAGGAATGCAATTTGGGGAGGCAGTCTCTGTGTATGGCGGTCTAAGTCAAATGTAATTAAATCCAAGTCAGTCGAGTCTATGCCGTCGATAGCGGATAGAAAGGACTTCCTCTCATAGGGGCAGCTCTGGAGAACTTCTAAAGCAAACATAGCCAATGGAGTCTAGGCTAATCCTCAACGATATTGTAGTGCTGAGCAGCACGGGCATTTGGGTTGTAAGAAGATTTCCGGAGTACTCCTTTTGGAGGGGGTCGAAGAGGTGTTTCAGTACTAGGTCTCTCGATATGGAGAGGGTTTGAACTGAACAGAGGGGCACTGGGGGGAACCTCAGGCTCCTTCCCAGCAGATGGATAATCCTTTGTTCGAGTACTGATATTAACAGGTATTGTTCCCACCATGAACACTTGGGAACCGAAGGAAGAGGGAGGTTGAGAGGGGTCAGCGACCATTTGAGTTTGCTATGAGGGAAAGGGTTCTTTAAGCACCGCAGGGACCCCAGGAGTGCCTTTCAACAACGACTAACTTCAGACCACCGAGGGCAGTCTTTGGTATAGTGATCCTCATCACAGATAAGACAAGGATACTTGGGTTTGCATTTGGCACTCTCCTCAGATGGAGGTTTAGGCAGTTCTTGTTTAGGTTGTTCTGACTTATTTTTCGCTTTCCCTTTCTTTTTTGCTTTCGAGGCTTTGTCTGTCGTGGTGGACTGAACGACATTAACCTCGGAAGTAGGTTTAGAAGTAGGTATAACGTGAGAAGTGGCTTCAATTGGAGAATTTGACTTCTGCTTCCCAAGATGCGCGTAATTTTTCTTAGAGGATCAACTAACAGATCCAATAATGCCGTCAACAGTAGGTGTTTGTGGGGCTTTGGATGTTCCTGGTCTAGGGGTATCAGGCAAATAATCATACAATGTACCTGACAGAGAATAAACCAAGTCGAGGTATTGATCACGTGCAATAGCTTGCTCTTCAGTAACACACGCTCCCATCGCGATGTCCCGAGCTATTGGAGGAACGAATGAAGTCGTGAACCAATCCATAAGTAGCTGGTCGGGAATCCAAAATTTAATCATACGTCTATGCTGTCTCCATTCATGGATGTGATCAGAGATGTGCGTAGCGGTTGTTTGTCATAAGGATGTGAGGAGGTGCGCGCCCGTTTCATAACGAATGGGCAACTGAAAATGAGTGAGGAATGCCATAGCCAACGAGTTGAAATCCTAAAAGGATCCGTGATTGAGCTCAATAAACCACTTAGCAGCAGAGCCAGTGAGAGTCCTTTGAAAAAGGCGAAGCTGAATTGAATCATCAAGCCATGAATTAGATGAACACCATAGATGATAGGTCATGACATGAGCTTGTGGATCTTCATTAGCTTTACCATCGAATTTTGGACAGTCACCAGGAATTTTGGTGGGAACCGAAGGCCAATAAGGATTATGAAGAATAGGATCATTAGTCAGTTTGGATACATCCGGTAATTCTAAAGTCGCTAAGAACGGTAACTAAGGATTGAAAGATGTCTGGGGCTGCTGGTAGGATGAAGCACCCGAGTTCCAACCAGGTGGTGGCTGCCCCCATGGGCTTTGCCCTGACGGATTTGGCCCCATGGTGTGCTGACCGTAGGGATTTGTGTTTTTCCCCCCAGCGTATGGATTACCAAATGATGCTGCAGAAGTAGCATATGGTTGTTGATAATTCTGGTAAGGGGCAAACAAAGGTTGCCCTTGAGGTTGTTGATAACCGTAGTGTGGTGGGACTCCAGATTGAGTTTGAGACCCAGGCTGAGTTTGATAAAATGTTTGAGATTGAACTCCAGCCTGCATTTGAGAACCAGATGGATTTTGGGATCCTACTTGGGTCCAAGTGCCAGGTTGAGCAACGCAAGTAGACGGATAACCTTGGGCTATCTGAGCAGAAGGATAACCTTGTTGGTACTGAGGTTGGCCTACCTGCTGATACTGAGGTTGACCTACCTGCTGATACTGAGGTTGGCCTACCTGCTGATACTGAGGTTGGCCTACCTGCTGATACTGAGGTTGACCTCCCTGCTGATACTGAGGTTGCTGTTGTGCAACAGAAGGTTGTCCTATCATACCAGATGGTGGAGTGGACTGGGCAAGTGATTGGCCCAACTATGTTTGAGGCTGACCAGTTTGTCTAGAAGATTGAGTATACTGGATAGTCGCCTGACTAATTGGTTGGGCAGCTTGGCCAGAAACTTGGGTATACTGGATGTTAGGTTGATTTGGGTTAACAAATGATTGACCGGTTTGTCCAGTATGAGAACCTTGCTGGATACCAGGTTGAGCTTGCTGAGTGGAAGGTTGGCCTGGATTACCAGTAGGTTGTGTATGAGAGGCGAAAAAGGGACCACTAGAGGCAAAAGGGTTTCCTTGGAAGGATTTCCCTTGTAGGTTTTGCTAATGTGGTTGTTCGGGTTGTGCATACGATGCTTGACCATCGTGATAAGAGGTTGAACCCTAGTTTATGGACAACAGAACTGAAATCTCTCCCACTGACAGCTGACCTGTCCTAGTCCTAGGAGGTGGTAGATACTAATCATATTGCCCTCCAAGTGAGACATTCGATGCAGGATAAAAACCTAGGAAGAAAGAGGTCGAAGGTCGACTAAAAGGAGGGGTCGAAGAAGCCACAGATATTGTTGGAGGGGTTATCACTGAGGTAACAGCTGTACCGCGAGGTGGTGGAGTTGAAGGCTCCGTATTCGAGAAGACGGGTGGTGACCAAATAGAAGTTGGAAAAGGAGATGATAGAAAATCACACAATGCTCTATAACCAAGAGGTAGTCCCCCGGTAGTAGCAGTTCTACTAACATGTGTAGATTCCATTGTGCTGGGAATCTCATCCCCTAGCACGCCGAATTTGTCAGTCGTAGTAAGGGATGGGTTTTCCATATCAGAAGGAAATGGTTTCCGAGGAGAAGTGTATTCCCAAAAAGGGATACCATTTTGAGAAGGCTCCCAAATAGGGTTCATATAAAACTGGTAATCCTCGTCGCCTGGAGCACGAGAGCTAAGCGGTTGTATACTTGGAACAATAGGAAGAATTTGACTCACAACCAGGATCTCAGAAGACGAGATTGGTAATTCTGCCAGGATGAAACTTCACAAAATCCTAGGGAATCTAACGAAACTAGACCCTACTCAGACTAACTCAAACAAAATTTAACCGGGTTATATATGATCGTGGCCAAATAAGTTTTAAGACACTGAACTTGACCTTTTCATTTTTTAAGAGTCGAGAAAAGGATGAAAATATGACTCTAGTCTCCTTTGAATATTTAATGAGCACGAAGTGACAAGACGCTCACTTACACCTTTTCTTTTAGGGAGTCCGAAAAGGATCAAAAGTGACTACTCTGGAGAACTAGGTAAGAGGTTTGCCAAACAATCCGTAAAACTGCTTATCCACCTTGGCAATCAGATGAAAACCAAGGACTTCCCGTACTGCAGTTCTTCCCGAATGCTATGTTCAGTGCATTACGGCTTGTAAGGCGGCAGACTCGGCTTCCTATGGATAAAAGGTTGCAAGCCTATAGGGGTCTCCCAATATATACGCGACGGTAAATGGGAGCACAATCCGTACTGGCACCTATCATTTCACCGTCGAGGAATCACCCAACCACTCAACGGTAAGCTACCAGGTTTAAAGACACCGGAACACGTCTCTAACCTAGACCTCTAGAATATGTGCGTTATGTTCCAATGCGTTGTTAGGTTCATTCAGTTCATTTTATAGTTTATCTTCAATTATGTTTCAGTTTTTTGGTCCTACCGTATGTGATCTCTCGAAACTTCCTAAATGCAAACTGTATGCCAAAATTATATCATTTCATTCAATGAACTCTATCTACAGGAGAGTTGAGATCTTTACACAAACAAAATGATCAACAAAGATCCTAATGCAGCTAATAACAAGAAATGAAAAAAATTTTCTTTTTCTTTCTAAAAGCAACAAATAACAAGAAATGCTAATTAATAAATTGCAAAAGATCTTTTTTTTTTTCTTTCTTTTAGGATAGCATGATGCACTCAACAAATCTCAAGAGATATTCACAAATATAAGCAAACACAATTCACTCAAAGGAATATAGAACCAATTCTGAAACGTCAAAATGACCTATCAAAGCAAGGAAAACACAAAGACATTCAACGAACCATGTGATCTAAGTTCAGATGAAGTCAAGCAAAAAATAAACAAGCTAAAAGTGAATTACTTGCAGCATAGAATGCCAAACTTTCACAACCACCAGATGAGTGCGGAAAACAACCAAAAAGTTGACTGGATCATTAAACCATAATTTCCCACAGAAGGCTCGACATGCAAAGCCACTAGGGCTAAGATATAAAATCGATAGAAATAAGCAAACAACTGAAGGACAAAAAAATAATAACCAGTCACATAAAGGTCCAACACACTTCCAGAAGTTGTAAAAGATATAGCAAGATACAAATCCAAGCTCAGAAGACTGGCAAACAAGCTAACTGAAAAAGTTAACAAGTCTAGCACGACTGTTAGTCTGCAACTCACGCTATAAAGGGATTGGCGCGAGTTGTCAGTTAGCAACAGGCGCCAAGTGGCGCGACTGTCAGAGGAAAAACCGCGCTAATAAAGTTTTCCAAGTAAAAAAACAAAATAGGTAGTCCAAAGCTTGGTTTACAGTATCTAGGAAGGCCAGGAAGCAAGAAACAACAAGAAATTTAACCTAGAAAGCTATCCAAGCAAGCAAACAAGAGAAAAAATAACATGCAAGACAAACTCGAAATTGTTCAGTCCATAAACCAAACCGGAGATTGACTGAAGTGGCTTTGATCTACTTCACTACTGCAAAGAAATAGTGTTTCGAAGGCTATCTGGCCGTACTTCAGGCTTCGTCCAAAGTTTACAAATCAAATAGCACGGTAAACTCCCCAGTGGAGTCGCCAAATTGTTGAACAGGTAAATCCCCTCTGCAGACAGAGGCGATCCCACTAGCCCAACATGGGTCTAGCAACAATCAATCAATGCTAACACGCAGGTTCCTAATTGCAATCAAAGATCGATGATGATGGCCTACATGGATTCCAACACTAGTACTTGTAGAAGAATCGTTGCTCCCGTTCCTTTGCTCCGGCTGGTCACAATCCCCATGATCCTCGTGAACGGACACCTGCACATGCAAAGAACGACACAAATACAAGCATAAAATTCAATAGATGCAACTATATATCAGTCAGAAAAGATATAACTCAATCATCATTATAAAGACACATGAGTGGAACTATAATGATAGTCGTCTATTAATGAGTAAAAGCAGAGAAAGATACAACCAAGGTTCTGACGTTGAACATATTCTCTAACTGGGCAAGTAGCTACATATGCCTTGCAAAAGACCTTCTCTCTCTCAGGATTCCAGCAGCATAACCTCCCTATGCTTCACAATTCTTACTATCACTCTAGCATTACTTTAGCACTCACAAAGACTCTAGCAAAACTAGCTTGTTTAATGCATGAGGACAGTCATTTATAGATGGAGAAGGGAGGAAGATACAATGTACCAGGACGCCCATTGTGGATTGGCATTATCCCTGAAAAGCCACTGAGGATAGTTGTCATGGATAAATGATGACTCTCGACCTCTATCATGTGGATTTTTCCCTCAAAGAACTTCATGATAAGAGAGGAAAAAACATATGGGTGCGCGTTGGCCAAAAATCATAACCAAATTTAGGTGGCGCGAGTGTTTCTCTAGGATAGAGTGCCAATGGGCGTGCCCCCTTTTGAGGATCTGAGTCATTGGCGCGGGTAAGACTGTGTACCTACACCAATGGAAAAAGGGCACTTTTTAGGGATAATTTGCAAAAGGTGTCTTCAGGGAACATGAAGTACATACTCAGGGGAACATAATGCAAGTGTTTTTAGGTTATGTCACTGGTCACAGGTCCCGAAATGTGTCCTCCAATGTACGAAAACAAGGGTAACAGGGACGGTGACCAACGGTGACAAATTACTGTGTAACAGTTCACATATGCCTCCCGGGACAAGCATGGCCAACATTATCGCTCATGCGCTACTGAGTGGGGATGGAGAGAAGATGAAAATCGGCCACCCTAAAAACGGCCCAAGGCCATCGTTCAGGCGAACACAAAAACGCAACTCGATTTCCAACCCACCTTTCACACGGAAAGAAAACCTGTCGCTAGTGTCATCTAGAGGGGCACGAGGGGACCAATACAAGTCAGGGAGCCATACCACAACAACCCAGATAGCTTGGAGAGTAGAAGGGGAGTTGTTCACATATGCCTCCCGGGACGAGCATGGCCAACATTACCGCTCATGCGCTACCGAGTGGGGATGGAGAGAAGATAAGAATCGGCCACCCTACAAACGACCCAAGGCCATCGTTCAGGCGAACCCGAAAACACAACTCGATTGCCAACCCACCTTTCACACGGAAAGAAAACCTGCTGCTGGTATCATTTGGGGGGCACAAGGGGACCAGGACGAGCCCGGGAGCCACACCACAACAACCCATACAGTTCCAAGAACTTCGAGAGCAGAAGGGGAATTGTTCACATATGCCTCCTGGGACGAGCATGGCCAACATTACCGCTCATGCGCTACTGAGTGGGGATGGAGAGAAGATGAAAGCACAACTTGATTGCCAACCCATCTTTCACACGGAAAGAAAACCTGTCGTTGGTATCATTTGGAGGGGCACGAGGGGACCGAGATGAGCCCGAGAGCCACACCACAACAACCCATACTGCTCCAAGAACTTGGAGAGCAGAAGGGGAATTGTTCACATATGCCTCTTGAGATGAGTATGGCCAACATTACCACTCATGCGCTACCGAGTGGGGATGGAGAGAAGATGAAAATCGGCCACCCTACAAATGACCCAAGGCCATCGTTCAGGCAAACCCGAAAACGCAACTTGATTTCCAACCCACCTTTCACATGGAAAGAAAACCTGTCGCTGGTATCATCTGGAGGGGCGCGAGGGGACCAAGATGAGCTCGAGAGCCACACCACAATGACCCCGAGAACTTGGAGAGCAGAAGGGGAATTTTTCACATATGCCTCCCGGGACAAGCATGGCCAACATTATTGCTCATGCGCTACCGAGTGGGGATGGAGAGAAGATGAAAATCGTCCACCCTAAAAATGACCCGAGGCCATTGTTCAGGCGAACATGAAAACACAACTCGATTTCCAACCCACCTTTCACACGTAAAGAAAACTTGTCGCTGGTATCATCTAGAGGGGCACGAGGGGACCAATACAAGCCAGGGAGCCACACCACAACAACCCATACAGCTTGGAGAGCAGAAGGGGATTTGTTCACATATGCCTCCCGGGACGAGCATGGCCAACATTACCGCTCATGCGCTACCGAGTGGGGATGGAGAGAAGATGAGAATCGGCCACCCTACAAACGACCCAAGGCCATCGTTTAGGCGAACCCGAAAACACAACTCGATTTCCAGCCCACCTTTCACACGGAAAGAAAACCTGCGGCTGGTATCATCTGGGGGGGCACAAGGGGACCAGGACAAGCCTGGGAGCCACATCACAACAACCCATACATCTCCAATAACTTTGAGAGCAGAAGGGGAATTGTTGACATATGCCTCCCGGGACGAGCATGGCTAACATTGCCGCTCATGCGCTACTGAGTGGGGATGGAGAGAAGATGAAAATCGGCCATCCTGCAAACGACCCAAGGCTATCGTTCAGGCAAACCCGAAAACACAATTTGATTCCCAACTGACCTTTCACACGGAAAGAAAACCTGCCACTGGTATCATCTAGAGGGGCACGAGGAGACTAGGACAAGCCGGGGAGCCACACCACAATAGCCCATACAACTCCAAGAACTTGGAGAGCAGAAGGGGAATTGTTCACATATGCTTCCCGGGATGACCATGGCCAGTGTTACCGCTCATGCGCTACCGAGTGGGGATGGAGAGAAGATGCAAATCGGCCACCCTACAGATGACCCAAGGCCATCTTTCGGGCAAACCCGAAAACACAACTTGATTTCCAACCCACCTTTCACACGGAAAGAAACCCTGTCGCTGGTATCATCTTGAGGGGCATGAGGGGACCAAGACGAGTCGGGGAGCCACACCACAACACCCCATACAGCCAAGAACTTAGAGAGCAGAAGGGAAATTGTTCACATATGCCTCCCAGGATGAGCATGGCCAACATTACCGCTCATGCGCTACCGAGTGGGGATGGAGAGAACATGAAAATCGTCCACTCTACAAATGACCCAAGGCCATTCTTCAGGTAAACCCGAAAACACAACTCAATTACCAACCCACCTTTCACACGAAAAGGAAACCTGTCACTTGTATCATTTGGTTGGGCACAAGGGGACTAAGACGAGCCAGGGCACCGCACCACAACAACCCACATGGGTTTACATGGACGCCCTCGCCCAAACGGGTTTGCAGGGACACCATCAAATGACCCACTCGAACGAGTTGACACATGTGCCATCGAACGACTTGCCCGTAAGAGTTTACATGGGCGCACATAAGACCGACACAAAGGGACAAGGGAGAGGCGGGCAAACGAGCTGCACAACCAAGCCACCCTCGGGTCACAACTTAGCATTTTTGTCATGGGATCGTTCACCCTAGCGCACCCTCGCCTGACCTACCCGAACAAATTGACTCGGACGCCCTTAATCGACCTGCCCGAACGAATTGACTCGGACGCCCTTAAACGACCCACCCGAACGAGTTCACAAGGGTGCCCAAACAATCGTAACGAAGGGACAAGGGAGAGCTGGGAAAACGAGCTGCACGGACGTGCACAAAGCCAACCTCGGGTCACAAATTAGCATTTTTTGATACGGGCTCATTCGCCCAGGTGCACCCTCGACCGACCCGCCTGAAAGAGTTCACCCGAAAGACCCGCCCGAACGAGTTCACACGCGTGCCCTCAAATGACTCACCGAAACGAAGGGACAAGGGAGAGCTGGGCAAACGAGCTGCACGAATGTGCACAAGGCCAACCTCGGGTCACAACTTAGCATTTTTTGATACGGGCTTGGAGCCCTCGCCCGACCCGCCTGAACGAGTTCACCCGAACAACCTGCCTGAACGAGTTCACACGCGCGCCCTCACATGACTCACCAAAACGAAGGGACAAGGGAGAGCTGGGAAAAACGAGTTGCACGAATGTGCACAAAGCCAACCTCGGGTCACAACTTAGAATTTTTTGATACAGGCTCATTCGCCCGGGTGTGCCCTCGCCTGACCTGCTTGAACGAGTTCACCCGAATGACCCACCTGAATGAGTTCACACGCGTGCCCGCAAACGACTCACCGAAACGAGGGACAAGGGAGAGCTGGGCAAACGAGCTGCAAGAACGTGCACAAAGCCAACCTTGTGTCACAACTTAGCATTTTTTGATACGGGCTCGTTCGCCTGGGTGCGCCCTCGCCCGACCCGCCTGAACGAGTTCACCCGAACGACCAGCCCGAATGAGTTCACACGCACACCCTCAAACGACTCACCGAAACGAAGGGACAAGGGAGAGCCGGGCAAACGAGCTACATGAACGTGCAGAAAGCCAACCTTGGGTCACAACTTAGCATTTTTTGATACGGGCTCATTCGCCCGGGTGCGCCCTCGCCCGACCCGCCTGAACGAGTTCACCCGAACGACCTGCCCAAACGACCCGCCCGAACGAGTTCACACGCACGCCCTCAAACGACTCACCGGAACGAAGGGACAAGGGAGAGCCGGGCAAACGAGCTGCATGAACGTGCACAAAGCCAACCTCGGGTCATAACTTAGCATTTTTTGATACGGGCTCGTTTGCCCGGGTGCGCCCTCGCTCGACCCACCTGAACGAGTTCACTCGAATGACCCGCCCGAACGAGTTCACATGGGCGCCCTCAAATGACTCACCAAAACAAAAGGACAAGGGAGAGCTGGGCAAACGAGCTGCATGAACGTGCACAAAGCCAACCTCGAGTCAAAACTTAGCATTTTTTGGTACGGGCTTGTTCGCCAGCGTGCGCCCTCGCTCGACCCACCTGAACTTGTTCAACCGAAGACCCGCCCGAACGAGTTCACACGCACGCCCTCAAACGACTCACCGAAACGAAGGGACAAGGGAGAGCCAGGTAAATGAGCTGCACGAATGTGCAAAAAGCCAGACTTGGGTCACAACTTAGAATTTTTTGATACGGGCTCGTTCGCCCGGGTGCGCCCTCGCCCGACCCGCCTGAACGAGTTCACCCGAATGACCCGCCCGAACGAGTTCACATGCACGCCCTCAAACGACTCACCCAAACGAAGGGACAAGGGAGAGTGTTGTAGATCTAACCCATAAATATATGATAACAGAAATATCCCAATAATTAACAAGATCAAAATAGATAGAAATGCTTCTTTATTATCAAACCCTTATGGTAGGGAAACACAATACATTCACTCCTTAAGGAAGGAGAATACTCCACAAGCCATATGCCTGTTCATACAAGAATACTTCTCTTCATATCTCTCCATGTGGAGTCTCTAGCCTCTATATAGGCCTCATACATACAATACCATGCATCATTACCATGGTTTCCTCATACCATCAACTAATACCATGGGCCCCTTACATTATTATTAACTACTTGTGGTCCCTTACATGACATGGGTTAACCACCTTATTTATTACTATGGCCCATCCCATTATTACATTATTACCTTGGGTAGCTCCCTCGGTACCCCATATTACCCCCGCTAGGTATATAACATTCCACCCCCCTTAGCATGTTTCGTCCCCGAAACATGGGAAGAACACAAATAATAAGATCTACTCAAAAGAGTAGTCCACTGATACCATGCATGTGAATCTAGCCATCCAGGAGAAAGGTGAACCCTCGATCTCGCTAGTGCCTCACTCGCTTGATATGGAAGTTGACCATGGCAGTTCTTCTGTGTTGATGTGTAGTAGGTGGATCTTTGGTCCTTGCTATCCATCATATGGGGGTTGTTGTCCTTGTGGCTAATAGGTTGCCATCTTGTTGGTTGTTTTCTTGCAGGGTGATGTGGGTGATGATATGTTGAAGTTTTAACCCACGGTGTCTTTTTCTTTAATTCACCCTGTTGAGGTGCTTGTTGTGGTGTCTTCTTTTCTAATATGACTTCAACCACTGAGTCCTTCTCTGATGTATCAGCACCTGTAACCTTTTCTGCTTCATCCTCTGTTTGTGTCTGATTTTCGACCATCAACTGCTCCTCATCTGATATGTCCGACCCTGGAACATCTTCTGCTTCAGTCTCCTTGGACTCTATCTGTTTATTAATGGAAATGTCCTGTAATGTAATTTTCTTCTTTTTATACCAGAGCTTCAGGAATTTCTTCTGTACATTAATATTGATTGTACCTACCGATTCCATCCAAGGGTATCCCAAAACGACATCTATGTTATCCATCTCTGAAGCATAAAAATCACCATGCAACACATATTTATCCATAGAAATTTTCAAATCCTTGTACATTTGAACATCCTTATTATCAACCTGTGTATTTTGAATTTGTTTTGCTGGGACTTGCAATTTTTTTGCCAAATTAACATTGATGAAATTATGTTTGCAACTAGGATTTATAGACACAATGATCTTCTCTTTCTGAATTAATCCATGAACCTGTAATAAGGATATACCAGTAGGAAATAGACCCACATGTTTCTCCTTATCTTGTTTTCTGGCATGAGACCATCTTTCTAAAAGTAATTTTTCAAATTCTTCATCGGGCAGGTTGAGACACTTCTTTTGGTTAATTAATCCCCACCATGTGGCTGCCTCCTCTTTAAAACTGCTGTGCCACCCATTTCCAATTGTTTTTCCATAATGTTTTTTGTTTTTTTATGTGTTCTTCAATAGTAGGACCATTCTCTTTTCCTGTAAAACCGTAGCCGCCATGAAGAGGGTTTTGAGAAAACTTTGGTGAAAATTTGAAATTGTCATAGTTTCTTCAATATTGCTCAGAATCTCTATTGTAACCTGTTTTTGGAAATGGAGCAATCATTCTGCATCTGCCCATGTGATAGAAATCCTGATTCAGACACTGGAATTTCAGATCTGCGCTGCTACTCTCCCGCCGTCACCCAAAATTTCTGAAAAAAGTGCTGATTTTAAATCAGCGATATCTCCCTCATCCGGACTTCGATTCGCCTGATTTTTTTTTTGAATTTGGGTTTTTTTTCACAAAGATTCCAGATCTACAATTAGATCTTGTAGATCTTGCACCGGGATGTCTAGATCTGCGCCGCAAATTCGCTGCCCTGAAAAATTGTCTGCAACCCTACTGATTTTTAGATCAGCGATATCTCTTTCATCCGGACTCCGATTTGACCGATTTTTTTTTTGAATCGGCTATTTTTTCACAAGGAATATATATTTGCAATCATATTTTTCAGATCTTGAACCAAAATGTACAGATCTGATCTGCAAACTTGCCGCCCTTGCAATCCTGCAAAAAGTAAAAAACAAATTCCACTTTTGTGCCCAAGAAAGTGCTCTGATACCACTTGTTGTAGCTCTGTTCCACTTGTTGTAGATCTAATAAGAAAATATAATATAATGCAATTAAACCGAGAAATATATATAAATGCTTCTTTATTATCAAACTCTTATGGTAGGGCAACACCATACATTCACTCCTTAAGGAAGGAGAATACTCCACAAGCCATATGCTTGTTACAAGACTACTCTCTTCATTTCTCTCCATGTGGAGTCTCTAGCCTCTATATAGGCTCATACATACAATACCATGCATCATTACCATGGTTTCCTCATACCATCAACTAATACCATGGGCCCCTTACATTATTATTAACTACTTGTGGTCCCTTACATGACATGGGTTAACCACTTATTTATTACTATGGCCCATCCCATTATTACATTATTACCTTGGGTACCTCCCTCGATACCCCATATTACCCCCCCTAGGTATATAATAGAGAGTCGGCCAAACGAGCTGCATGAACGTGCACAAAGCCAACCTCGGGTCACAACTTAGCATTTTTTGATACGGGCTCGTTCGCCTGGGTGTGCCCTCACCCTACGCGCCTGAACGAGTTCACCCGAATGACCTGCCCGAATGAGTTCACACGCACTTCCTCAAACGACTCACCGAAATGAAGGGACAAGGGAGAGCCGGGCAAACGAGCTGCATGAACGTGCACAAATCTAACCTCGGGTCACAACTTCGCATTTTTTTATACGGGCTCATTCGCCCGGGTATGCCCTAGCCTAACCCGCCTGAACGAGTTCACCCGAATGACCCGCCCGAATGAGTTCACACGCACGCCCTCAAACGATTCACCAAAACGAAGGGACAAGGGAGAGTCGGCCAAACGAGCTGCATGAACGTGCACAAAGCCAACCTCGGGTCACAACTTAGCATTTTTTGATACGGGCTCGTTCGCCTGGGTGTGCCCTCGCCCTACGCGCCTGAACGAGTTCACCCGAATGACCCGCCCGAATGAGTTCACACGCACTTCCTCAAACGACTCACTGAAATGAAGGGACAAGGGAGAGCCAGGCAAACGAGCTGCACGAATGTGCACAAATCTAACCTCGGGTCACAACTTAGCATTTTTTGATACGGGCTCATTCGCCCGGGTACGCCCTCGCCTAACCCGCCTGAACGAGTTCACCCGAATGACCCGCCTGAATGAGTTCACACGCACGCCCTCAAACGATTCACCAAAACGAAGGGACAAGGGAGAGCCGGGAAAACGAGCTGCACGAACGTGCACAAAGCCAACCTTGGGTCACAAC
>APFE030401800.1:0-27916 GCA_000404065.3 Pinus taeda | reverse complement strand
CCTCTTACATTTGTGAATGAGAGGGTATGCGCCTGTTAGAAAGAGGTCATCCACATAAAACACCAGTATGAGAGGCTTGTCATCTTCAACCTTAAGGTAAAGGTTAGGATCAGCTTCACTCCTAGTGAATCCCAACTTCATCAAGTAGCTATCAATCCTCTCATACCATGCTCAGGGTGTTTGCTTTAGCCCATAGAGAGCCTTCTTCAACCTGCATATATGAGATTTTCGATCATAAATCTCAAATCCTTCGAGTTGCTCCACATAGACCTCTTCTTTGATCGAACCATGCAAGAACGTAGTCTTGACATCCATCTGATGTAGGTTCCATCCTTGTGAAGCCACAAGGGCTATGATCGAGCGGATGGTCATATATCTAGCAACAGGTGCAAATATCACATCATAGTCTATACCTTCTGGGAGAAACCACGAGCAACAAAACAAGCCTTATACTTTTCCTTACTTCCATTTGCTGCATGCTTTATCTTGTCAAGCCATTTAGAAGTGACAATTGTCTTGTCCAAGGGTTTGGGAACTACTTCCTAGACATCATTCTCCATAATAGACTCATGTTTTTCGGTCATAGCATCCTTCCATACGTGATGCTTGACAGCATCTGAGAATGATGAAGGCTCATTTTGTATGATTGTGCTCATACTGGTCAGGTATCCCTAATACCTGTTGGGTTTCTTACTTTCACAGAAGGTTCCTCAGGGTGCAACATGTCTTTCAGCATCATCAAGTATCCCCCTAAACGATGAAGGCCTCTTCCTGGAAGAGGAAGGCTCAAGTGGATAAATAAGATCCATCGGTTCTTCCACATCAGACATTGTTACATCATCTGCCCATAGAGACAGCTTCCACAATCGTACGGTTCTTCCTTTCTGCCACACCATTTTGCTCAGGAGTATGTGGTGTAGTAGTCTCCCTCTTAATGCCAACCTCAGGTATGCCTAGGTTAACCAATGGTAATATATTAGAGATCTTGCTTAGGCTTGAGGGGAATGGTCCCCTTTTGAGCTTTCCTTTGGCACATCCCGAACATACACCTTCTTTTTCTACTCAGAATTCGGGCATCCATGTTACCATATGTCTTACATCGGGTAGATCTTTGTAATGAACATGGGCAAACCTCCAATGCCAAAGTTCGGACTGAAGAGATGTGTCATAAGACATGACACCTACCTGACATTCATCGACCTAATACAATGAATCAACACAAAACCCAAGAGTAAAGGCATCTTTAACATTATTTTTCGATACATGTACCTTGCCATCGCTGAAGGTTACCTTGTAGCCTTTGTCTTCCATTGCCGAGATGGACACTAGGTTCTTTCGGAGGTCAGGTGCATTTAATACATCCTGGAATTTCTAGCCTTCTTGAATGGTTGTCCTCTTCCTTGATTTACATCATGAATTTTCCATCCCTTTGATTACCATGAGAGGGATTTTGATCATCGTCATGGTGAGAGTCCTTTCTATTAGGGCATTCCCTTGCATAGTGACCTGCTTTATTGCAAATGTAACATCGTCCTTTTCTTCCACCCTTAGGTCCAACCTTTCTTTTCGATTTAGACTCAGAATTATTTCTTTTCTTAGCATGAGAAGAAAAGGCACCAGGATGACCTTTAGGCATGGGCATTTCTTGCTATCGTTCCGTTGTTTCTTCTTGAATGAATCTAGTCATTAATTCCTTGAGACCAGGAATTACATGATTGTTCAGAAGAGTAGTCCTGAACATGTACCATTCGGATGGTAATCCTCCAAGAGTCGTGAGTGCCATTTCCCTCTCAGTAATAGTCTCCCCAATAGATAGGAGATCGTTCTTGATCTCGGTGATTCTCAAGAAGTATGCTTGCATACTCTCATCTTTACCCTTCTTGATTTCCCTCAGCTTATTTCTAAGAAACAAAACTTGATTTGCATCATTAACTTTAAATAAACTCACCAGTCTCTCGTAGATTTCCTTGGAGGTGTTTAGGTCAGAGACGTAGGCCACCAAGTGCTTGTCGATAGAGTCTCGGATGATCTTGTTTGTTTTGACTTCTCCATTTTTCCATTTGTTCTAGGCAGTAGCAGATGCATTTGATGGAGGCTCAACAATATTGCCTCTTACATGGTCCAACACTCCTTGATCTTCTAGGATAGCCTTACCAATCTTCTCTTTGGTGATTGCTCTTGCTCTTGCTCAGGCCTTGTCTTCACCTCAGCTCCGATTCCATGTTAAGTTATGGTATGTTCTATGCTTATAACAGTTTACTTCTTTTTATTATTATATTCCACAGATTAGCAATCACATATACATAAAGTAAAGTGCAGATAGAACATTAAACGATTGAAAGAAAACAAGCCAAGACAAGAGACACAAGATGTAGTGGCTAGTTAGGGACAAACCCCACAATGTGTGGGGAAACCCTTTGATCAAATCTTCTTTTATCTTCAATAATTCAGCAGAGAGAAATAGTACAATAAATCTGATTTATATCAGCAGTATCAAACCCTAGATCAGCAGCATTAGCATTAGCGGCTTCATCATCAAACTAGGGCAGACAATATCTCACAAACTGATCGTCGGATCGACTTGATTCCACCACCAAAATTTGCAGCCTTCAGAGGAGGTTTAGATGAACCTACAGTGCAGTTCAAATGAGGATATTTTCTGGTCCACACAGGTCAAACTTCACTTCTGCAGTTGCAACTTCAGTTTTAGCAACTTCCTTCAAACAAGGGCAGTTGATATCTTGCAAACTGACCGTCGGATTGGCTTGATTCCACCACTAAAATTTGTGGCTTTCAGAGGAGGTTCAAATGAACCTATAGTGCAGTTCAGATGAGGAGATCTTCTGGTCTACACAGGTCAAACTTTACTTCTGCAGTTGTAGCTTTAGTTTCAGCAGCTTCCTTCAAACTAGGGCAGTCGATATCTTACAAACCGTCCGTTGGATTGACTTGATTCCACCACCAAAAGTTGCACCCTTTAGAGGAGGTTCATATGAACCTACAGTGCAAATCAGAAGAGGAGGTTTGATGGTCCACGCTGGTCAAAGTTTGGATATGTAGTTGCAGCTTCAGTTTCAGCAGCTTCTGGCTTCACATGTGTGAGAGAGAGACCCTTTTCTGGGCAATAGAGAAGAGACTATTTTCTACTCAGTAGAGAGAGAGATGTGATGAGATGAGTGAGTCCAAATGAGGAAAAGTCCTCCTGTATTTATACAAAACATTGGTGTTTGAATAGATGCGATTGTTGGGCTTCTGAGCCTACATGAGTTGTAGGTCGGCTTGATAATAATTCCATAATCAAAATAAATTCATATCTCCATGAACACTTATCAGAATCATATGATATTTAGATCAATCCTACACCTCTCCATGAAAGGAGTCTAATGAACATATTATCAACCATGAATAAGATGACCTGCATGAAGTTTGGCCTTAGTTTCCAAATTTAATAATACTGCTAGAGCACATTCCTTGCTAAGAGGGAGTGTTGATTTCGGGTAGCATCGGATGTGCTCTAGACCTCAAATTTTGCAGGGAGGCTTGGGCACATGTATTCCAAAGAACCTAGAAACCGTTTTGGGAAATTCCACCTAGAGACAACTGTATTAAAATAATTAAGATTTTTAATGGGGTTCCTAAGTCTAAACTTAGGAAAATTAAAATATTAATGGGTATTAATCTAATTGTGGGTGAATCTTCAAGATAAAGATGGAGATCAAGTCAAAACGATATGAGCCTTTGATTAGGAGTTAATCAAGGCCGTTGGTTATCCAACAGGAAGAATCTAAGATATAAGAAGGAGCTTGAGGGTCATTTGGAAAACACACCAGGTAGATACTCAGTTGCCCAAGTAAAATCGATTTTCTCATTGGTCGAAGTTCAGCAAGAGAAAATCGATTCAGAGGGAGAGTTGCAGATGGTGGAGAGATAGAGAGGGTTCAACATCACTTAGGGAGATAAGGACGAAGACGCGGAGCAGTAGAAGGGGTAGAACTGTGCAGATTAACACTGGGAGAGGCAGCACTGGCTTGAGTGACATAGGCATTGCGCAGGCCAATCCAGAGGCTAGAGAAAGTGACACTGAGCAAGCCAGAGAGACGTAGAGGGTGGAAAAACTTCTCTCTCGGGTCAGATACTTGTTCAGGAACGTCTATAAATTTTTCTCAGAAAGCTTTGTTCTATATTGCTGGGTGTAATTTGTACATGATGATTTTTGCTGAAGAATAATAAAACCCTCATTTGCTGCACCGATTTTCCCACATTGGTTTTTTCCGGGGACAATTGTCCAAAATAATTGTGTCATTGTGATTGTATGTGTGCCATAATTTTACTTACATTTACTTTCTGCAAAGTTTTAATTGTGAAGGTTGTAGTAGAATATGTTTCGATATTTGTCGTAAGAATACAATAGATAACTTATTTATGAGATAATAAGTAGAAGAAATAATATTAATCACTACAATAGGATTTCGAGTTAGAAATTTTCACCCCTTTACCACAAAAATCTTTGATATATGACAAGAGTATATGAATAAATAATTTATTGCTTAAAGATTAAACTGAGTAGGCAAAATTGTTTAGGGACCATTAGAGTTTGTGCAACAAAACTAGGGTTTGTGTAATACTCTGCCCCATGAAGAAAACGAATCATTTCTCTGTCTTTTCCAACTTGAGAAAGGATATCCAACTTGTTTTGACTCCTTCTCATCCTTCTAGTGAGTTTTTGTGGACTTTTGTCAGCGTTTAGGGTTTTTTTCTTCTTCTCAACATGCTCTATTTTCCTCGGTTTTTTCTGCGCTTTGAAATTTGCCTTTCTTTTTCTTCTGCATCAATGGTCATTGTTTCCTTCTCCCTAGGGTTCATATCTCTTTACATGGCCATACCGACCCATCTTGCAAAGCTCTTGGACCTGCAAACACTTTTACTAACCTTGAAATACCCAAACAGAAGGCTGCAAGGCAATCAACAACCTTCCCACACATGAAAACTGCAAATTTGGGTTTGCTGGAAAAGTTTGTTTTAAGAAAAACATGGCAAATTAGGGTTTGATCTTAAACAAATCATATCATGCAGGAGGATGACCAATACTTTATAAATCAACACTTGAGTGCTTAGAAAAATGAGATTAATGGGGCGAAAAGCAAGTTTTAAATTTTTTTGAAACACGTAACGAAAACATTTCATAGCACAAGCCGAACTTTTACTATAGTTCAAAATGCTACAAGAATTTTTGCATAGATTTTGGGTTACGTGAATGAGGTTTAATGATACATCGTCCTAGGCTTAGCAAACTTTACAATGAATACAATATCTCCTTTACATAATTATGACCTTGCAAAGATGCATTGATATCAGTGTTGTTAAAAGCGCGATTAAATCACGCTTTTTTCAAAAAATCGCGAGTTTTTCCCTAGGCCGATTTAATCGCGCTTTTTATAGGAAAAAAGCGGGATAAAATTTTTTGCCGCTTTTTTGGGAAAAAAGCGCGATTTTTTAAAAAAAAAGCACGCTTTTTTCCCGTTTTTTTCGAAAAAAGCCAGCTTTTTTTGGAAAAAAGCTTGGGCTGGCGAGGCAGCGCGATTTTTAATGAAAAATTGAAAAAAAATTGAAAAAAATGAATATTTTTGTACCAAACGATTTTTTCCCGCTTTTTTCCTCTTTTTTCCCGATTTTTCCGCTTTTTTCCACTTCATTCCCCACGCTGATTTAATCCCGCTCGCGCTTTTAACAACATTGATTGATATCATTACCTTTAAATGAAGGTGTAAACGTGATTCTAACACATGAAACGTAGTTCTATGGTCAAATTGCTCTTGGAGGTGGATTTTTGCTTGATGTTAGCTTCTTGAGATTGAGTGAGGAGATTCTTGAGGAAATTTTGTAAGTTTGTTGCTTATCTTTTATATTTTGCATTCTATATTGTGTAAATTAGGGTTTTCGCATGTGCCATGGTTAAAATTTGTATATTTCTCTAGAAATTGTGATCCTCTATGCCATGTGAAATTGTTTTCCTTGAATCCTTTAAGAGAAATCCCTGTTGTGCATCTCATAAATCTAAAATATCCCTATCAAGAATGCCTCTATGGTTTGTAAGAAGAGGATTTAGACCTCTAGGCTCTCACCCTCTTCAACAAGGTTGTCCCCATTGAATTTTCTATCGATAACTCTATTTTCCATTTAGATCAAGGCACCAATATAGGTCTTAGTGATAAAACCTTTGACTTTTGCAAATTCCTCTTTCTTCTCTCTTAGATTTAAGATATCTAGGGTCATGGTCTCTTTCAAATATTACTAAAAGTAATTGTATCTTATGTATCAATTACATCAAAGTAGGAATTGCATTAAATATTTATTAAAAAGCAAAATCCAACAATTGTTGCATCATAAAACCCTATTTCTAGGGCTAATATCATCACTATATTGTTGTTTTCTACATGCTTCAGCCATAAAAGCTCAATCGAAAACCCCAAACCTTGCATATATAATTGATAGTCATGATCCTTTGTTGATTAATCATTGTAAGATTGTTTCTTGTGGCTTTTATATGACATCACATGCCCTATCATTGAATATTTATCAAACCCTAACTTAAAGCAACCTTATTCTTTGCTTAAGTGGTCTAGGGATGGAGTACTTGTGCTTTGGAAAAGACTATCTTAACCCTCCCAACTCCACTGGTACCCTATCACAATTATTAGACCTTTCCCTCACCTTAAAGCTTTCTTGTTGAATACCCTCTAGCTCATCCATATATAAAGAATCCTCCCTTGTGGTTCAATATACCACTAAATAATTGGATTTAGGTTGCTGAGGTGACATTGATGGCCAATCACTTGTTTCCATGAGGTCTGTTGGCATTAAAAAAAGCAAATATAAAACAATGTTGAGAAGTGAGCGAAGGTGAGAAGAGGAGGATGGAGAGGCAACAAAGGCATGGTTGAACTAGTGGAGTAAAAGGACGTGAGAGGTAGTAAATCTAAGACTAAAAAACTAAACCAAAGAGGCAAAAGGTGGCAACATTAGAGATTAACAACTAAAGCCAAGAAGTAAGAGGTGCCAACAGTAGTTGAGATAGCAAATGAAAGAGGTGAGAATAGACAACTCTAGATAATAAATAATGAAGGACAAAATAAAATGGTAATGATCCTAATCGTGAACAGGGGAAGCAAAGAGCAAAGTGCAAGGAGGAATTGGAGGAATGGTTAAGGAAGTGAACCCATAGCTGTAGTCTATGGGACATGACAACCAAGACCAAAATCCATAGTAGGCAAAGGAGAGGCATGATGATTGGTCCCATTAAAGGAGAAGTCATCTCGGGTTAGGCCCTACTTGAGAGGACAACCTAGAAAGACCCAATAGTAGTGATCTAACCTAGGAAAGGGGCGACCAAAAGGAAACAAAGGGAGAGGATATAGAAGGAGGTCTTCCCCTAGTGTATTAGGAAGGAAAGGAGAAGAAAGGATAAAGTGTTGATGAGTGAAAGTACAAATGGGAGCACCATTAATTTCTTGAGAAATGCTATAGATAGAAGTTCTAGGGGTGTGTCACAATGGTCCCATCCCAAAACTAGGCTTCATTCAACTTGGTAAATAATCTTAATTATGGAAACCTCATGACCCTAGTATAATTCACAAGCCACTAGAGAAAGATTAAGACTAGAAGGCAAGGCTTTTATTCAACATTCAAGGGGTAGGGGAAAGAGAAGAAGAGAAAGGGGAATAACACATCATGGGGCATGGAAAGGAAAGAGGGGAAATAATGGGGTGGCTCAAGATGGTTAGGGTAGGCGCAAGTAGGATGAGAAATCCCATGGCAAGTAGGATAGAGAACTAGCATAGGGAGACTAAGAGAAAGAAAAAATGATGAACAAGGGAATAGGAGGTAGAAGTGTCTTCTAACTATCTTTAACAATGGCTCCAATCCAATGAAAAGATCAGGGACTGTAAAAATTGATGTGACTAAAAGTTGGGTCTTACGTAAGTTCATTTTGGGAAACCCTACACAATGCACTGAGAGGATGGTGTCTATATCAATGAGGTCGAGTGGATAATCAAAATACAACATGTAGATAACAACAAATTAAAAAAGAAATCCAACCTAACATGGAGTTATATTATAAATATGTTTCAATAAGATAAATAGACTAAGTGCTAGAAATGAGAGAGAGGAGAACAAAAGCAATCTGACCTTGTGGCCCCAAAGTTACCCCCATAAAGATGAGTGTTAGGCCTTAAGAAACTTCCACATGATATCGAACCTCTTAATGATCCTCTAGATGCTGAAACACTGAGTTTGAAATAATAGGCATTGGACTTTTTGATGATGTACCTAGATGGACCCAAGATGCCCCAAAGTTTGCCTTGACCTTGTTTGATGGATGACACCTTGTTTCAGAGCGTAGATGGGGATGGATATCAAAAACATGACTTGGGAGGGATAGTACATCCATCTTTTATGCCAGTGCTTTCTTTTAGAGGTGTCATGTCACTCCCACATGCTTTCAAAGAGTGATGAAGGGATTCTATTACATGATGTCATGTTGGTACAGGCACCATTCAGAGATGTATGCATGCAATTTAGGAACTTCTTAGAGTAAGGAGCACTCTTGGACCATTGTCTTAATTCTTTGATGCCTTATTGCATATTCTGGAGGATGATGTCATGGTGGAGACTCCTTTTCTCCCACACATGTGGGTTATTTTTGGCATTTTGTTATGTTTTCGAGTTATTTCAAGGGTGGCTTGTGACCTTTGACCTAGTTGAATGCTTAGGTAAACATTTTTAGTGGTTTTTCTTTTAATATTATTATAACGAGGCACAGTTACCCTTATATAAATAGAGATGGGCCTTATTCACTTTTCATCATCATTCATCATCTCACTTCTCTTTCATTTAAAGAAGTGTGCATTAGATTTTGCCTCTTTTCTACTTGCATGAAATGTAGTTCTATGGTCAACTTGATCTTGGAGGTGGATTTTTCCTTGAAGTTGGCTTCTAGAGATTTCTTGAGGAGATTCTTGTGCAAATTTTGTAAGTTTATAGCTCATCTTCTATATTTTTCATGGTATATTGTGTAAATTAGGTTTTTTGCATGTGCCCTAGTTAAAATTGAGATATTTATCTAGAAAATATGATCTTGTATACAATGTGAAATTGTTTTCCTTGAATCCTTTAAGAGAAATCCTAGTTGTGCATCTCTTAAATCTAAGATCTCCCTATTAATAAATATGCTAGGGTTTGTTAGAATAGGCTTTAGACCTCTCACTCTCTTCAACAAGGTTGTTCACATTGATTTTTCCCTAGGTAACTCCATTGTCCATTTCAATCAAGGCACTAGTCTAGGTGGTGGTGATAAAAACTTCTACTTTTACATATGTCCCTTTCTTCTCTTAAATTAAAGCTATCTAGGGTTAGGGTATCTTTGAAATATTGCATTAAATATTCATTAAAAAGCAAAATCTAGCAATTTATGCATGTTAAATCTCTATTTCTAGGGCTGGTGTCATCACTATATTGTTGTTTTATAAATATTTCAGCGATAAAATCCCAGTCAAAAACCCTCAACCTTGCATATATAATGGATAGTCTTGATCCTTTGTTGACTAACCATTGTAAGTCTGTTTCTTGTGGCTCGTATATGACAACACATGCCCTATCATTTAATATTTGTCAAACCCTAACTTATATCAGCCCTATTCTTTGCTTAAGTGGTCTAGGGATTGAGTACGTGCTTTGGAAAAGACTATCTTAACCCTCCTTGCTCCACTAGTACCCTATCACAATTATTAGACCTTTCCATCACCTTAAAACCTTCTTGTTGAATATCCTCTAGGTCACCCATAAATAGAGAATCATCCCTCATAGTTAAATATACGACTAAATAGTTGGAGTTAGGCTTTTGAGGTGACAGTGATGGCCAATATCTTATTGCCATGAGGTCTAGAGGTGTTAACAATAGAAAATATAAATGAAGGTTGAGAAGCGAGTGAAGGTGAAAAGAGGAGAAGGAAGGAGAGGCAACAAAGGTAGGGATGAACTACTGGAGGAAATAGAGGTGAGAGGTAGTGAATCTAGGATTGAAAACCTAAATGAAAGAGGAAAAATGTGACGACATTAGAGATTAAAAACTAACCAAGAAGAAAGAGGTGGAAACAATAGTTGAGATAGCAAATGAAAGAAGCGAGAATCAACAACTCTAGAGATTATATAGTGAAGGAAAGACGAAAATGGTAACAATGCTAGTGTTGAACTGGGGAAGGCAAGAGCCAACTAGAAAGATGTATTGGATGAATGGTTGAGGAAGTGAACTCATAACTATAGTCTATTGGATGTGACAACCAAGACCAAACTCCCTAGTAGGCAAAGGAGAGGCATCGTGATTGGTCCCATTAAAGGAGAAGTTATCTTAGGTCAGGCCCCACCTGAGAGGATGACCTAGAGTGACCCATTAGTAGTGATCTAACTTATGCAAGGGGAACCAAAAGGGAAACAAAGGGAGAGGATATAGAAGGAGGTCTTTCCCAAGTGGATTAGTTAGGAAATGAGTAGAAATGAGAAAGGGTTGATAAGCGAAAGTATGAATGTTAGTGCCATTAATTTCTTGAGAATCTCTATAGATAAGAGGCCTAGGGGTGTGTCACAATGATCCCATCCCAAAATGAGGCTTCACTCAACTTGGTAAAGCATATTAATTATGGAAACCTTATGAGCCTAGTATAATTCACAATCCACTAGAGAAAAGTTAGGACTAGAAGGTAAGGCTTTCCTTCAACATTCAATGGGTAAGGGAAAGAGAAGAAGAGTAATGGGAATAACAACTCATGGGGCATGAAAAGGCAAGAGAGGGGAAAGAATGGGGTGGCTCAAGATGGTAAGGGTAGCTGCAAGTAGGAAGAGAAATCTGATGGCAAGAAAGAGAGAGAACTGGCATAGGGAGACTAAGTGAAAGAAAGAATTATGAACAAGGGAATAGGAGATAGAAGTATCTTCTAACTATTGTTGACAATAGCTCCAATCCAATGAGAGGATCAGGGACAATATGTATTAATGTGACTAATAATTGGGTCTTAGGTATGTTCGTTTTGGGAACTGCTACACAATACATCGAGAGAATTGTGTCTAGATCACTAAGGTCAAGTGGGAAATCAAAATACAACATGTAGTTAACAACAAATTAAAAAATAAAACCAACCTAACATGAGGTTATATGACAAATCTGTTTCAATGAAATAACTAACCTAAGTGTTAGAAATGAGAGAGAGGGGAACCAAAGAAATTTTCTCTTGTGGCCCCAACCTTTCCCTCCTAGAGATGAACATTCAGTCTTGAGAAACTTCCACATGAAATAGAACCTCTTAACGATCCTCCAGATGCCGAAACACTGATCTTGAAATACTAGGCATTGGAATTTTTTGTGATATGCCTGGATGGACCCAAGATACCCCAAATTTTACCTTGACCTTGTTTAATGTATGACAACATGTGTCGGAGCTATATTGTGAAAATTCCAAATTGGAATCCTATTGCAGTAACTGGAAATTATTCTCCTAATTGCTAATTTTATTTAACAACTTATTTGTTGTTTGCTACGAAAAATACTGAATAAATCACACTACAACCTTCAAAAATAAAATACTACAGAAGAAAATAAAACGCTAGAAGCTAACAAATGCTAGCATACACACATAAAATTAACACACTTTTTTTTGGACAAAAGTCCTCGAAAAAACCCAACTTGGGAAAACCTGTGCAACAATTGAGGATCTTATCATTATGTAGCAGTGAGAAATTTTGAGTACAACCGAATGCCAAAAGCTGGAAATCATATAGAGAAAAATATTGGCAAAACTCTAGTCAAGAATTTTCCTCACCCAACAGGCAAACTCTCGACACAACTTTCCTTCACAAACTAGGCCCTCTAATCCTTCGCGTCAGCATCTGCGCTGTTTTGCACAATCTGCTGGACTTCAAGCCTCTGACTGGTCTCTGATGAAGTTGTTATACCTTCTGTTGGCTGTAAAGAATCTCCTCTGGTACTCTAGGGCCCCTTCTCGACTTCTGGAACTAAAGACGTCTCTCCCTCTTAGTAAATTGAACTTGCCTATAGAAGTTGTTGTGCTGCCCCTGTCTCAACTTCTCTGTTGCTTTTCTGCCTCTCTGCAAATGCACTCATAGGATGTGGAATACTTCCTCCAACCTCACTGTCTCTTCCCCTCTCACACTACTTCAATCTCTATCTCTCTTCGACAACTGACTGCTACTACTTTAGAAATCGAACTACTCAAGGGTATTCTCCATCACCACATTGACTTCCCCTTATAATCCTCTCTTGGAGAACCAACGACCAAGATTAAAACATAATCTATGGCTAGTATCATCTTTGGATCGATCCGTGTGATTTTCTAGATGATTCTCACCTTGACTTAATTAATACTGGTTAATTAACCATATTCCCTAAGTTTAGACTTAGGAAATATTTAAAAACTAGTTAATAATTTAATTAAGTCATTTCTAGGCGGAATTTCCAGAAACGATTTCTGGGTTTTGGATATCTCATGTATTTTAGCCTCTCCACCAAATTTTGTGACTAGAACGCATCCTATGCTACAAAAATTAACACTCCCTCTTGGTGAGCAATGTGTTCTAGTGTTGCACATCCTACCACAACACCCTGTCTATGCATCATCTCCAATCACGCTGCTAATGTCTAGCTGCTGCTGCCCACCAACCACTGTGCAACTTTGATATACATTGCATTTGTGTTGCTGCTGACCCTGCTGTACTGCTGCCAACACTGCATTTGCACTGCAACTCCCTCTCATCTGTTGCTACTGCAACTGCAATCCAAAATACTGAATCAACTGTGATTAGTATGATGCATCTGTCTCCCAACTCTCTAACTTCTGCTACCATCTACATTGTCACTTAAGAATCTGCGTTGTTGTTGACTTTGCACGGCGCTCCCTAGCATCTAACTGCTACTAGTCCCTACAATTGTCACTAAGTCTCTAACTGCCACTGGTCCATCCTACTACTAAATACTATGGGCCCCCATAGCTAGGTAATGATCCATGAGGTGGACTCCTCAAGGACCATGCCCAAATCTGTAGCTCTTTGGGCTAATGATTCCGCACTACTACTGCAAATATTGCAATAATGAGTCTGGTCTCCCTGGATCCTAAAGTGTTAGAATCTCGATTTCCCTATGGGAAATCTCTCTGCTCCCTCTTGGCAACTTCCATTGTCCTCCTACACTGGAAACTGGACTGCATAGTTCTACGATGGGAATCTCCTAACTAGAACTGCATCTACATACTGCAACTAGGAAATTCCCACTGCTTGTGTCACTGCATCTATCTCTGCAACTGTCTCCTGTGTACTAATTGCAACTAGATCTGCAACTAACATCTAAATGATTGACAACACTTGCTGACACTGAATTTGCTACTATGATATTGTAGGATCCTATAGCAAAGGTGATGGTCCTACTGCAACAATCTGGAACTGATATACTGGTCTCCTTGTTGCAATTGCACTGGACCTTGCCCATCTGGGACACTGGAGTCTCATACTCCTACACTTGGATCTAGTGCCCCACTATCTCTTATCGAGCCTTGTCCTTGGCTAGGACCATTCCTTTCTTTGCAACTTGTACTAGACAACTCACACTTCCTCCAGCATCTTCCTTTGACAACAAGAAGTCGGTCTGCTGCCCAAATCTGCATTCTGGCTAACTCGCACGACCTCCTCTAGCAATCTTGTACGGCCATCCTTGTAGAGTTACAAAATTTGGAAAATCAAAGCTAGAGAAAATAAACCTCAAAAATCTCCCTCTTTCTCTTTACTTGGCTCCCGGATTTTCTATACGCACTCCCTGTTGGAGTGAGGAAATATGCACTCAGCTATTGCCAAGTTGCCTAGAAAAATTGAACTTTTGAGACTCGAAGTTCCCTGAGAAAGATTTTCCCTCTACTATGTATGATTTTCTCTTCCACTCGACATGGATTCTGCTTCTAAAACTTGCAACAAAACCCTCTGCGTCCAACCAGAAAGCTGCTTAGCGAAAATCTAAGTTGTATCTTCTCCCTCTGATTGTTGGAATCACTCTCCTAGGAAAATCAATTTTTTTGCACCCTTGCAACTAAAAATTGAACTGCTGGCCCTTCAATTCGGCATGCTTGTCTGAGCACTACGCTACCTCAAAAATTTTGGCCTTCTTCTCTATTTGAGCAGAGAAATTATTTCCTTTTCTTCTAAGTTTCCCGATTGATCTCTCACGCTCTAATACCATGTGAAAATTCCAAACAGAAATCCTATTGTAGTAACTGGAAATTATTCTCCTAATTGCTAATTTTAATTAACAATTTATTTGTTGTTTGCTACGGAAAATACTAAATAAATCACACTGCAACCTTCACAAATAAAATACCGCAGAAGAAACTAAGACGCCAGAAGTTAAGAAATGCTACCACACACACATAAAATTAACACAATTATTTTTGGACAAAAGTCCCCAGAAAAACCCAAATCAGGAAAACCGATGCAGCAGTTGAGGGTTTTATTATTATGCAGCAGTGAGAATTTTCCTCACCCCATAGGAAAAAATCTAGTGAGGAATTTTCCTCACCCCACAGGCAAACTCTTGGCACATCTTGCCTTTAGAAACTCAGCCCTCTAACCCTATGCGTCAGCCTCTGCACAGTCTCCTAGACGTCAAGCCTCTGACTGGTCTTTGATGAAGTCATTTTGCCTTCTGCTGGTTGGAAATATGCTCCTCTGGCACTCTAGGACTCCTTCCTAGCCTCTGGAACTGAAGACATCTCTCCCTCTCAGTAAATCGAATTTTCCTCTAGAAGCTATTGCATTGCCCTTGCATCAACTTCTCTGTGGTTCTTCTGCCTCCCTGCAAATGCATTCATTAGATCTGGAATACTTCCTCCAACCTCACTGTCTCTGCCCCTCTCACACTACTTCGATCTCTAGTTCTCTCCGGCAACTGACTATTGCTACTCTGGAAATCCATCTGCCAAGAAATCGAACTGCTAAAGTGTATTCTCCATCACCACATCGACCTCCTCTTATAATCCTCTGTTGGAGCAACAATGGCCAATATTAAAACATAATCGATGGATAGGATTATCTTTGGATCGATCACTGTGATTTTTTAGATGATTCTCGCCTTGACTTAATTAATATTGATTAATTAACCATATTCCCTATGTTTAGACTTAGGAAATGTTAAAAAACTTATTAATAATCTAACTAAGTCATTTTTAGGTGGAATTTGGATAAAGGATTTCTGGGTTTTGGATATCTCATGTGTTTTAGCCTATCCACCAAATTTCATGGTTAGAACAGATCTGATGCTACAAAAATTAACATAGATGAGGATGGTTATCACTAAGATGACTTGGGAGGGATAGCAAATCCATCTTGGATGTCAATGCTTTCTTTTAGAGGTGCCATGTCACTTCCACATGGTTGCAAAGAGTGATGTAGTGATTCTATTAAACGACATCATGGTGGTGGAGACACAATTTGGAGATGTATGCATGCAATTGATGACCTTTTTGGAGTAAGGAGAACTCTTGGACCCTTGTCTCAGTTCTATGATGCCTTATTGCATATTTTGGAGGATGATTTCATGGTGGAGACTCTTTTTCTCCCACACGTGTGTGTTATTTTTGGCTTATTGTTATGTTCTCGAGTTGGTTCAAGCTCAGCTTATGAACTTTAACCTAGTCGAATGCTCAGGTAATTTTTTTTAGTGTTTTTGCTTTTAATTTCAATATAATAAGGCTTGGTTAGAGAGGGACCTTATTCACCTTTCATCATCATTCATCATCACACTTCTCTCTCATTTGGAAGTGTGTATTAGCTTTTGCCTTGTTACCGCTCAAACTAGCAAGGGTCCTAGGTGGGGATCCTATAGAGCAACTACTAGGTCAAGTGGAAACAATGGAGCGATAGCCCATGTCACCTCAACTAAAGCTCCTTGCTCTTTACGAACTTTCACTGATTGGAGGAGTCCTGGTATGAGGAATCACTAGGATATATGGGTCAATGATATGATGTAGAGTGATTCCTAAAGCCTATTCAAAAGCTTGGCTCAGATAATGGACTTACTTGCTATAGAAGCAATATGGATGGCTCTCTCAGAAGGGATAAGAGGAGACCTAGACCTAGGGTTTGAGAAGTATTACTTGAAAAGAGGTGTCTAAGACCAAGGAATCCTAGAATAATAGGGTTCCTAAGTGATCTTTGTGAAATTGAAGTTATAAGGTACTGGGACCACAAAGAATCCCAAGTGGGCCCAAACAAGGTCAAGGATTTGGATTTAAACAACAAATAAATGTTATTGACCAAGTTGGGGAGGAGAATAGGATCAAAGGAATTGTATTTCTCTTGGAATTTGAGTGAAATGATCCTAATGAAGCCACTAACCAAAGGGGACCTAGTGAGGAGAATGGTATTCAAGTTAGGGCTTGAAATACCTTGAGATCCCACTATGGAATTGACCGCAAATTTGGAGGATCTCTCAAGAAGACCCCAACACAGTAGTTGACCAATTTTCAAGGATTTTCAATGGCTAGAAATTATTTTTAAATGATGCCCTAGGAGGCCTACTAGGTCCTAGCTTAGAAAAGAGGAAGAGAGTTGAGAAGAATATTCTTTTGTGATCACCTTAGGTCTAGACCAGTGCCTAGCCAATTGGGAGAATGGTGTCTAATGAAATCAATGCTTAGATAGGCTTAATTCCAACCAAGGAGTTCCCCAGCAACTTCGTATGGCCTTAGCAGCGACTAGGTTACAAAGGAAATTTATACTTCTTTATGTTGGAAAATGATGACTTATCAAGGCAAATCATGAAAAACCATGTACCCCTAGGACAATAATTCACCGTACTTCACAACAATCACATGAAAAATCCCTCACAAACAAATTAGCAAATTTGCATAAACATAAGGGAAGCTACACCAGCTTCATGAATGAAAATATTTCTTAGATTGTTTCACATGATAAAATTACAAGATAAACATGAAAGAGTATAAGTATAGAGAAATTATTCCAATCATCAAGATGCAAGAAAATCAAAGCTCAAAGACAAAAAGTTAAGCTCTTCCAAACATCTAAATGCATTAAATCTCCAATTTATCCATCAAAAGGGATAGCGAAATTCCCAAAAGAAACAAATAATCCAAATCCAAGTGATATTGAGATTGAAATGAGCTCTCATCAATTAATATCCTACTTAAAGAGTTCGATTTTCCTAATTAATCCCCAAATAATAAAATAATGTACAATAATGACATGAATTGGTGACAAGCCCACCAAGATAGCTCCATAATACAAAGATAAGCCACTCAAGAGGGGAAAATAGTGAATACAATGAGTTGTTGGGCCCTTGAAGAGGCCTAGTGGAGTCCAAAGTGTGCCAAGGTGAGAGAATAGGCTCCAAAAATCATGACCAAGGGGGTGGCCCCTTGATATCCAAGCAAATAAAGTGGGTGTGGGGGCACAATGACATCCTCATGGGTCTCCAAGTGGATCGATAATGCATGTATACCATTTGTAAGGGCTAGAATTATGACATAAGCCATCCCTATATCTCCCATGATGAGACACATCCTCATCTAGGCCTTGGAACATCTGCCAAGTGTGTGTGCAAGTGTGAAGTTGACTAGGCATGGTGGTCGAGGTGCATCATCCTCATCCAAAAAGGTGGAACACGAGCAATCAATCAATGGTTTTGAGGGATCCATGAAGTGGAAATCTACTCTCTACTATGGTGGAGGCCCATGGCTCTCAACGCTCACCCTATAAGTGCCAATACGACCCTCTAGAGGGCTTGGACCCCGTATAGGGAGACCAAACCCCAAATGAAGACCCACTTGCAATCTTGTATAAGATCCAATGCATCCCCTCACCTTCCAATACAACAAATCATTAGAGTAATCAAGTAAAAGACTTTACAAATCATGGACTCAAGTGGACACTTTATAGTGGTATGCCTTTCCATAGTGGGCTTTAGCATGTACAAGTGTCTCCAAATTCAAAAAGAAGGTTAAACAAGGACCCTATCAAGTGGTTTCAGCCTCTAAAGGGGGTAACATGTCTATGGTACATCCATCAAATGGTAGGTGGCATGTGATATAATGATGGAATGGAGTAAGGGGCATCAAGGGAAGGCTCCAAGCCACATGCCATGGACAAGGGTAGCTATAATATGGGAAGACCACACTTGGGTTAATGAATGTAGGAGGCAGAAATTGTGGTACATGAGTTACCCCTACCTTTGTTTTTCTACCCTTCCTCATATGCCTTTTTCCTTCAATTTATTTTTCTTTTATAACTGCTCAGGGCTCTAGTGGATGAGAGCATGATATGTAAGATATAGCAGTGAATACCCCCTTAAGGTGAGGTATTTCATCGCCCACCTGGGGTTGGGAAAATCAAGGGTTTCATAATGATGTAAGGGGCCAATATGAGAGGCCCTAGGAACTAGGTTGATGGCCATAATGATAGGGGTAGATTTCATGTTTGTCTTTTTTCCATGTGCTAAATTTGTATGTCCCGATCATCTTTTGCATTTTATGGTACATTTCCTATTGAGAGTGGCGAAATTAATCTTTTTACTTTCTTTTTAGCTGCACCAACCTTCGGGGCATTGTCCAAAGCCCAACTCAAAGTGTGGAAAAGGGTTAGGGGAGTCGACCCAGTGGACAAATGTAGACCTGGATGGGAAAAGTGATGAATGGGGTTATAATGAGTGGAGGGTGGTGACGCATATGGAGATGGGAAATGGGACCACGCAACCAAAATTGAGGTTTCCCATGTAGTGCCACACCTAAAGTCTAGCAGCCATTAAAGGAGATCCCACTGGACTAGGATACAAGGATAATCATCCAATTGGACAAAGGAGACATGAGTACAGACCAAGCCCACTCTTTCCACCGAATCCCCCTACTAATCTATGCCCAAAAGTGTCCATGATAAGTAAACAAAATACCTAACTACACAATTAAAATCCATACCTTCAGGGTTGGAAGGCCCACCTTCAAACATACAATCATAACAGATGGGCGAGAGACCATATGGATGGCTCAGGTGGTAGAGGAAATGGCACATCGAGCTATCTGGTGGCTACAAGGGGATGCTGGCTATCAGTTGAAGACAATCTTAGGAAAAAATTTCTCCTATGGATATCACCCACAAGGTGGTGGGTAACATTCCTCTTTTCTACTTGCACAAAATGTAGTTCTATGGAAGATTGCTTTTGGAGGTGGATTTTTGCTTGAAATTGGCTTCTTGAAATTGATTGAGGAGATTCTTGTGGAAATTTTGTATGTTTATTGCTGATCTTCTATATTTTGTATGCTATATTGTGTAAATTAGGGTTTTTTCATGTGCCATGGTTAAAATTAGTATATTTATCTAGAAATTGTTTTCCTCGAATCCTTTAAGAGAAATCCCAGTTATTCATCTCCTAAATCTGAAATCTCCTTATTAAGGAAGATTCTATGGTTTGTAAGAAGAGGCTTAAGACCTCTCACCCTCTTCAACAAGACTTTCCTCATTGAATTTTCCCTAGGTGACTCCATTGTCCACATCGATCAAGGCACTATTCTAGGCGATGGTGCTAAAACTTTCAAGATATCTATGGTCAGGGTCTCTTTTAAATATCTCTAAAGTAATTTTATTTGATGTGTTAATTCCCTCTTCATAGGAATTGCATTAAATATTTATTAAAAAGCAAAATCTAGCAATTTTTCCATGTTAAAACCTTATTGATAGGGCTGCCATCATCACTATATTGTTGTTTTCTACGTGTTTCAACCATAAAATATCAATCAAAAACCCTCAACTTTGCATATATGAACAATAGTCTTGATCCTTCGTTGACTAACCATTCTAATAATATTTCTTGTGGTTGTTATATGACACCACATGCCCTATCATAGAATATTTGTAAAACCCTAACTTATAGCAACCCTACTCTTTGCTTAAGTGGTCTAGGAATGGAGTACTTGTGTTTTAGAGAAGAATAGCTTAACCCTTTTGACTCCACTTGTACCCTATCATAGTTATTAGACCTTTCCATCACCTTAAACCCTCCTTGTTGAATATCCTCTAGATTATCCATATATAGAGAATCCTCCCTTGTGCTTCAATATACCACCAATAGTTGGAGTTAGACTGCTAAGGTGATAGTGGTGGCCAATATCTTGTTTGCACGAGGTCTAGAAGCATTAACAATATCAAATATCAATGAAGGTTGAGAAGTGAGTGAAGGTGAGAAGAGGAGAAGGAGAGGAAACAAGTTTATGGATGAACTAGTGGAGGAAATAGAGGTGAGAGGTGGTGAAGCTAGGATTAAAAAACTAAACCAAAGAGGCAAAAGTTGACAACATTAGAGATTAGAAACTAAATCTATGAAGTTATAGGTGGAAAAATTAGTTGAAATAGCAAATTAAAGATACGAGAATCAACAACTCTGGAGCTTAAATAATGAAGGAAACAAGAAAATGGTAATGATGCAAGTGTTGAACTAGGGAAAGTAAGAGTCGAGTGGAAGGAGGCATTGGAGGACTGGTTGAGGAAGTGAACCCATAGTTGTAGTCTATGGGATGTGAAAACCAAGACCAAACTCTCTATTAGGCAAAGGAGAGGCATGGTGATTGGTCCCATTAAAAGAGAAGTCATCCCGGGTTGAGCCCTACTAGAGAGGACGACCTAGAGAGACCCATTATTAGTGATATAACCTAGGAGAGGAGAAACCAAACGGAAAGAAAGGGAGAGGATATAAAAGGATGCCTTCCCCAAGTGTATTAGAAAGGAAAGGAGTAAAAATGAGAAAGGGTTAATGAGCAAAAGTATGAATGGGAGTGTGATTAATTTCTTGAGAAACACTAAAGATAAGAGGCCTAGGGGTGTGTCACAATGGCCCTTGTTACCGCTCAATCTAGCAAGGGTCTTAGGAGGGGTTCCAAAGGGGAGATTACTAGACCAAGTGGCAACAATGGCACAAGGACCTACTGTCACCTCAGTCGACGTCCCTTGCTCTTTACGAAATTTCACTGATGGGAGGAGTCCCAGATGGAGGAAATCACTTGAATGATAGGATCAATGGTAAGGTATAACGTGATTTGCAAGGTCCATTCAAAGGAGAGGCTCTATTAATGGTTCAAATGCTTAAAGAAAAGTTTTAAGGCTCCCCAATAAAGACTTATTAAGGATGACCTCGGGCTTAGGAATATTCAATAATGATGAATACCTAATATCAAAACTTCCAAAATCCCTCACTTGTGATTGATGTGTTCACACTAGGGTTCAAATTGAGGCAAGGATGGCTCATTCAATGGAAACATTCAATTAAAGTGTGAACTTTGGGAGAATCTAGGGTGACTTTCCACGAAAAACCCCTCGAGAGAAATACTACAAGAGACCAAGGGTTGAGAGATATACCGTGGTAAAGCATCATCCAGTGATCACCTATAGTTAAGAGAAAAGGTTTTGAATGATGAACTACAAAGTGCAAACCTTCAAGAAATTCACAAGTCAAAGCAGCTTCAAGGGTTCTCTCTCGATATGATAGCTAGGGTGTCAATTTATTTGAAATTCCATAGTCGAAATTTGTTCAAAACTGGAGAATGCCTAGAGGAGACATAAATGAAGAAACTTGTCAGGACGAAATCCTAAAATTCCTCCTCCCTAAAATTTCAAACCAAGCCCTAGAAAATCTCCTTATCCTTAGAGGACAAAGATAAGAGGTGAAAGAATGATAATTCATTAAGTTAATGTGATCATCAAGGATCTAGGACCAGTGCCTAGCTATTGGGAAGATTCGAGGGAAAATGATCAAGATTTAGGAACTTCTCTCTTCAAGGATGCCTAATGACACAACTACGCTTTCTGTGGATGCATCTTGACAACAACTTTAGGCTTTTATACTTTGATACAATGTTGTTAAAAGCACGAGCGGGATTAAATCGGCACGGGGAACGAATCAGAAAAATCGGGAAAAAAGCAGAAAAAATCGGGAAAAAATCGTTTGGTAGAAAATTTTCATTTTTTTCAATTTTTTTTTTTCATTATAAATCGTGTTGCCCCGCCACCCTAAGATTTTTCCCAAAAAAGCACATTTTTTTCGAAAAAACACGTTTTTTTCCCAAAAAAAGCGGCAAAAAAAATTGAGCCCGCTTTTTTCTTATAAAAAGCGCGATTAAATCGGGCTAGGGAAAAACTCGCGATTTTTTGAAAAAAGTGTGATTTAATCGCGCTTTTAACAACACTGCTTTGATATGCAATATTCAATGGAGTTTCAAGGTAAAATGTGCGCAACCTACCCCAAGGAAAATTCGTTTTGTTGCAATGAGGCAAGATTACAAGTGTTTCATAAATTCACATTAATTTTTAGAGCACAAGTAAAATCATGACATACCTTTCCATACCTTAGACATGAAACATTATGAAATTCGCATGAAAAGAGCACTTACATGACAAAAAGAGTACATCCATCCATAAACTTGCCAAATAGAAGCTCCGAGAGAGATAGCGAAAATATTCCACATCAAAATGCATTTAATCATCGAAATCATTCCACAAATTGCAGGTCCGAAACTTTAGAAATATATATCCCAAATCCAAGAGATGATGAATGAGAGAGAATGCCTCTTATATCTATACAATCCTCTAAGGGGTTCAAATGGCCTATTCCTAGCCTAATGATGCCCCTATAATAAAATAATGTGCAAAATAACAATACTTTTGGTGACAAGCCCACCAAATAGCTCCATAACATGAATAATTAGCCTTTCAAGAGGGCCGAAATGATAGAAAAATAGCTAGAAGGGTCTTTGGAAGGCCAAATTAAGTCCCTCATGTGCCATAATGAAAAGGAGGGCTCCAATAATAGTGATGAAGGGGGTAGCCCCTTGATTTCCAAGAAAATAACCTATGGTGCTCCCAAGTGGTTTTGAGGGCACAAAGAACATTCTCATGGGTTTCCAAATGAATCAAACAAGTTTGTGCTCCATCTGTAGGGGATGGAACAATGATGCAAGACCTCCCTTGTCTCCCTAGGTGAGACAAAACTCTATCTGGGCCTTGGATCAACTACCAAGTGTGTGGTGTAAGCATGTAGGTGGTTGGGCAAGGTGGTCCAGGTGCATCATCATCATTGAACAAGTGGGACACGAGCAATCAATAAGTGGTGTTGAGGATCCCACGAGGTGGCTATTTGCTCTTAGCTATAGTGGAGGCCAATGGATCTCAACACTCACCCTACAAATGCCATTAAGACCTCCTAGAGGGATTCGATCCTATATAGGGAGAGAAACCCCCAAGATGAAGACCCACATGCAATCCTATATAAGATCCAATGCATCCCCATGCCTTCCAGTACAACAATTCATTAGTGCAATTGAGCAAATGAGCTTACAAATCATGGAACCAAGTGGGTAGTTCACAATGGCATGCCCTTCCATAATGGGCTTTATAATGCACAGGTGTCCCCAAGCTCAAGAGGGAGGTTAATCAAGGACTCTATTAGGTGGTTTCAACCTTTAAGGGAATGGCAGGTCCATGGTACATCTGTCGAATGGCATGTGTCATGTGAAATAATGATGGAATGGAGTGGGGTAATAGGGAAGGATCCAAGCCACATGCCATGGTACAAGGGTAGGTATAATGAGAGAAGCCCACACATGGGTGTATATATGTGGAAGGGAGCAATCGTGGTACATGAGTTACCTGTGAAAATTTCCAAATAAAAATTATATTACTGCAGCAACTGATTTATTTTACCTACTTATTTTACCAATAAGTTATTTACGAAATCCCTTCAGTAAATATTAAAATAAATTCTACTGCAGATATCACACCATTATACAGAAACAAATACAGAACAAGAATCAAACACATCGACACACTTATTTTTGGACAATTGTCCCCTGAAAAACCCAATGCAGGAAAACTGGTGCAGAAGAGGAGGGTTTTATTAATCATCTTTCTTGAGTACAACTAGGGTGCCAAACTAGCTTACCCAATAGAGATAACCACACCGCAGTAATACCACAAAAATCCTTTGGTGCTTCCCTTAGGCTTAGTGTTAGTCCAGCTAGCCTCTGTGAAATTCCCAGACCCTCTACATCAGCACTCTGCCTCACTACGTCAGCACTTGGCCTCTCTGCGTCACCCACGCAGGCCCTCTAGTCACTGCGCAATCCAGTTCCCTCTGCGTCTTTCTAACTGGCTCTACATTTGCCTCTCTGATGCCTGCGCTGGTCCTCAGGCACTATACCTGCGTCTCTGCTATGTACTTGCTACCTCTCACTACAAGCCAGACCACTAGTTTGAATTTCTCAGCAAACCCTGCTCCAAAAATCAAACTGATTAGTCTGCCTCTTGGTGCATCTCCAACTGACCCTCAAGCCTCCTCTTATACCTATCCTGTTGATGAATCAACGACTAATATTAAGTCCCTAATCAACGGCTAAGATTAAAATAGACTTGATCCTCATCTCTTAGAAGCTTCTCATCCTTATCTTTATTAATACTCATTAATATTTTTATTTTCCTAAGTTAGACTTAGGAACTCATTAAAAATATTAATTATTTTAATAACTCCTCATCTGGATGGGATTTTCCAAAACAATTTCTGGGTCTTGGAGATCTCATGTTCTTTAGCCTCTCCACCAATTTTCATGGCTAGATCACATACGATGCTACCCCAAATCAACACTCCCTCTTAGCGAGGAATGTGCTCTAGTAATGCTCCACCACTGAACATCACTCTGATCATCCAACACCGATACCTGTGTTGATGCATGGCCTACTGCCCAACGTCCTCTCCACTGCTGCTTCCTGTATTGCTGCCTATGGCTCTATTACTGCCATTGCTACATTTGTGTTGTAGCTCCCTCTGCATCTGTGCTGATGTTGGTCCTTCCTCCCAACACTGTATCTGAACTGCAACTCTCTCTCAAATGTTGCATCATGTTGCCCATAGAACTGCTAATTGCTGCATTGCAACACCTGATCCATTTTTGCTACTGAAATGGATTCTTTATCATCCCCATCTTCTCCTTGAAATAACTGAACTTTGTTCTTCCAAGGACCTTGGTAAGGAAGTATGCCACCTGTTCTCCTGTAGGAGTGTAGTTCAACTATATAGCTCCTTGTTGGACACAGTCTCTGACAAAGTGACACCGAATATCAATCTGCTTTGACCAATCATGAAATACTAGATTCTCAGATAACTTGATGCAACTCTGATAGCCACATATGATTCTGGTCGTCACCATGCTTCTTCTGAATAGGTTTACAAGCAATTTTCTAAGCCATATGGCTTCACACGAAGCTGTGCTAGTGGCCATGTATTCTGCTTCGGCTGAGCTAAGAGCTACAGATTTTTGTTTCCTACTACACCAGGAGGTCATCCCTGATCCAATGTTGAGACAGTACCTAGAGGTACTTTTCCAATCCACAAAACTTCCAACCCAATTTGCATCAGTAAACCCAATCTATCTGATATCATTACTTCTGGTGTACAAGAGTCCATACTCTACTATTCCCTGCAAATATCTGAGAACATGTTTGGCTGCTACCCAATGAGCCCTCTTCGGTTCCACCATGAACTGACTGAGGGTGTTGACAGGGTAACAAATGTCTGGTCTGGTATTGACCAGATAGATCAGGGACCCTAAGAGATGACTGTATAAGGTGGGATCAACATCTTTGTCTTCTGATGCATCAATTTTCTTCCAGTTGGTGATCATTGGAGTAGCCATCAGCCTACAGTCCTGCATCCTAAATCTCTTCAGGATCTCTATAGCATATCTTCCTTGTCAAAGGAAGATTTTACCTTTCTACTGCGAAACTTCCAACCCCGAGAAATAAAGCATCTGTCCCAAATCCTTCATGTCAAACTCTGTGGCTAGATTCTTCTTGCAGTCCTCGATGAGCCTGGGCGATCCTATCAGGAACAGATCATCCACATATAATACTTGGACTAGAGGCTCATTCTCTACAACCAGATAGTAGAGATTGGGATTTGCATCACTCTTGACAAACCCCATCTTCTGCAAGTAGACATCAATTTGACCATACCATGCTCTAGGTGCCTGTTTGAGCCCATACAAGGCTTACTTCAATCTGCATACATGAGACTTCTTCTCATGTGTCTCAAAGCATTTTGGTTGTTCAATGTATACTTTCTCTTCTATCACCTTGTTCAAGAATGTCGTTTTGACATCCATCTGATGAATCTCCCATCCCATCTGTGCTACAAGAGATATCATGATTCTAATAGATGTATACCTGGCTACTGGGGCGAAGGTCTCTTCGTAGTCTATTCCTTCCTTCTGAGCATACCCCTTAGCTACAAACCTGGCTTTGTGTTTTTCCACACTACCGTCTACAGGGTAGTTAATCTTGTAGATCCATCTCGAACCTACCACTGGTCAGTGACCATCTGCAGCAATGAAATCTTCTACATCCCGCAAAATCTATTATAGTTCCTAGCTCATTCTTCCCCTGGTAGTAGGTGTATCTATTAGCTCTTCCTCTTCCTGTGATTCCTCCTGTTTTGAAGGAGAATTCTTAGTACTAGCTTCCGCTGGTTGAAGTGGTTTGACCAATGGCTCATCTTTTGACTACTCCTCGGAAGGCATTCTTGAGATTTTCTGAAGGCCCTATCTTCCATGAACTTCACATCTCATCGAACTAATACCTTCCTACTCCCTGGAAGATCGATTCTATATTCCTTAGCGTTCTTTCTATATACCAATAGATATCCTTTCTCTACTGTTTGATCTAACTTCATCCTCTTCTCCTCGGGTATACGACAATATGCTAAACTCCAAAGTATCCTGAAATGACTAACTTTAGGTGTCCCCCCGATGAAGACTTTTTTTGGAATAATCTTGCCCAATGCCCTATGAGGAGTTCTATTCTGGACATAGACTGTCATGCTGCATGCTTCTGCCCATAGGAATTTTGGCATATCTTGATCATACATCATAGCCCTAGCTGCTTCCATGATAGTCCCGTTCTTCCTTTCTGCTTCGGATTGTAAGGAGTTGTCCACTCTCTTTTGATTCCCTCCCTAGAGTAAATGTCAGTGAAGTCCTTTTCGACATATTCTCCACCATTTTCTGAGCGCAATACTTTTATTTTCTTTCCAATAACATTCTCCACTAGAGCCTTGAACTCTTTGAATCAATAGAAAACCTTGTCCTTGGTTTTCAGAAAATAAATCCAAGTTTTCCTGGAATGGTCATCAATGAAGGTGAGCTTTTGTGGACATCGGTCCACAAATATCTGAGTGTATCAATCCTAGTACACTCTTGACCCTGTTTTTACTACTAGGAAATGCTACTTTGGCATACTTTCCCAAAGCACATCCTCTGCATACATCATCTCGTTCTGTACTAAGATCTAAAACTCCTATTACAACTTTCTCAGAGCCTTATGGTGCGAATGTCCCATCCTTCTATGCCATAGTTCATTCAAATCCTTGTCTCCATTACTTCCTATCAGTGCCATTGGTGATTCTAGCTGCAACCTATACAACCTATTACTTCTGATTCTGATATGTACTTTCTTTTTCCAACTCGGGTGTTTAACATATACTTTCTCCTTAATGAAGAAAACATCATAGCCTTTGCTTTGAAGTTGCGATACGGAAAGCAAGTTCATCCCCACTCCTAGCACATGTAGCACATTGGTAGCTTGTAACCGCTCTCCTGGTTCTGTTTGAAAAACTATGATACCCTTCCCTACTGGAGTACACTTTGCCTTATTCCCCATGGTGATCTGAAAATTCATTCTTTCCTCCTGATAATCTGATAAACATTCCTAGATTCCTGTCATATGCCAGCAAGCTCCACTGTCTATATACCATACCCCTGATGAT
>APFE030401798.1:88410-153167 GCA_000404065.3 Pinus taeda | reverse complement strand
TCTAGCTTGGATCCCATCCACATCACATAAAAAGCATGACAAACTTGTAGTATAACAATACTTGTCTCAAGGTCAATTCCCATAGCAACATTATCTCCTTACAATTCAACATAGTCCAACCCCTAATCACTTTGGTCAGTGCCCAATTTATAGGAGGATGAAGGAGGTTTTGTCGTAAATGGAGGTATTGAATGGCCTTCCATACTTAGAATTAGTTCCATGGGGGAAGGGATGAGAGGATAGGATGCATCTTAACTCATTCCTCATCCATTTTCAAGCTCATAGGAGTTGATAAGTGAGGGAAACTTCTAGATGACTCCAAGAGATAATAATATTCCCCAAACCCTATGTGAATTTCGCTCAATCTCGCCCAGCGCAGGTGAAAGAGGGCCTAAGTACTCTATAAAGCACCCTGACATGGACTCAACTTCTCTGCAGTGCACCCTTACATGGGCCTACCTGCGCTGGTCCCTTTAGAGGTCATCTCAGGATGTCTTCAAGTCATGACACTATATAGAAAGGAGGCTTTCAAAATGGTGGCTTGTTTAGGGAATGTAGCAACTGGAATTAGGGTTTGATGAACCCTAAAACACTGATTTGGGTGATGGGAGTGATGTGACCAAATGGATCTGTATCTATTGCCCCCTAAAGCATGAAGTTGAAAAATGTAAATGTCGAATGAAATGCTTTACGATGTGATGAGGAGGTTTCGAAGTGGAAGGTGACCTGCATCAATTACAATACATATATCATAGTATTTTGATTTTTACATGATTTAATGAGGGAAGGCATACCCATGATTAACATATAAACTTTCATTACATGTACATAGACAATCATCTACAGATATAGACCCATGAATGGATGACCATTAGTGTAAGGCCATTGTACATATGATTTAGTACTCCTGAAATCGCAACCCGGATGGATGAAACCAGATCTGAGGTCTTCTATCTCATTCAATCATTAGCTTAAGTATGACTCTAACGATGTGAATATGTGATATGAAGTCAAACATGGGAAGACATCATCTGAATACTAGCCAATGATGTAAGTTGTTAACAGGCGCGAGAGAAATCATCAATAATGATAATGATCCTCAAGGTACTGCAATACATTCTGCATGGTGTGAATGGATGATTTGATGTTGAACACCATAAAAATTCTTTCGGTCGAAGGTCACTGATGTCAACCTATCATCGGAAGCAACAAACCTGCCATTGATGTATGCAAGCCTCAAGGTATTGGAAGGGTGTTAGTAAGTCAACTTCTTGGATAATGTGATGATGTTGACAAGAAGAGTCTCGTTATAGGAGGGCGTTGATGCATCACACATCAACGACAAGAAACGAGTGTAATGATTTTGGAGACGAAATTTGACTAACGACATAAGCTTTAAGAATGACGGTCATGAAAATGAAGGTTTATGGTATTGCAATGGATGAATTTTAACTCGACGACTTCTCTTGACCATGTTGGTGACACTGAAATGAATTGGTAGCATTTACCCAAAACAAAGTGATGGATGGTTTCATAGACCAACGGTATGATAACCATCAAGTTAATAACCCAACCCAAGTAGTCATAATGATGAAGTGGAAGTGTCATGTTCAAGAGAGACCTGCTACCATAAAGTGGTTTCCCCTTTTTCCCATTTTTTGAAGTCGTTGCTGACTAGTACCTCTTCATTTTTATCAATCTTGAGGAGGATAATATATTCTTCTTGTATAATGCCACCCTTGGGGTGAATCCATCACTATGTTATGTCTTAATGAGTCTAGTGAGGGTGAAACCCGGTCTTGTCTAGATGGACAATTTTGCTGCTATTTGATGTTTTAACGAGTTTAATGACAAAGATAACTCAGCCCTTTCCATGTTTAGAGAGTTTGAAAAGGGACAAAAAGAAAGCTCCACAAGTTCTTTTTCATAGATTTGTCTCTCAAGCTCGAAAAAGTGCAAAACAATACGAGAGAGAAAATATTGACCATGTTCGGTCAATGTATTCCTTTTTTGTAGTTAATCTATCTCAGCCTGAAAAGGGGTTAAACTTATACTGACTAGATGTCGATTCCAATTTGTTAACGAGCTGAAAAGGACAAGCACTCGGCAATATTTTCATGTTTATAGAGTCTGAAAAGAGCTTAAAGAGGACTCCAAGGGGATTCCTTTTTCGTTATTTAACAGAGCTTGAAAAATAGATAAAAGTATGCTCTATGGTCAAAGGTACAATTTACAATCGAGCACGTCAAATTTTGTAAGTTAGCTGCAAAGCCCTGCTCAAAACAACACCAAATTGATTACAAATACATGTTTCATAGGTAAAAATAGGAAAATACTAATGCTTACTTGATTAATGAACATGAAATAAACATAAAACAAGTTTTTACCATGAAAGTTTTACCATTTGAGACTTACCATTCGGTTTTGTGCTCTACGTATTTGGTGAAGATGAACTCTTCTTGAGAGGAAGATATCCCAACTACTGCTAGGATTTGAGAAACTACTTCGATGAACATTCTTCAAGCTCTCGATCATTCTTTGAATTTCTCCTGCTATTTTATGATCCATGTCTAACAAAATGAATTAGTAAAAAGGGGTTCTTACAGCACCCCAAAAACGTTTTATCTTTATAGATTTGAAATTTTTAGCTAAGTGAATTGAAAACTACTAATTGCAATAAAACTCACCAAATTTGCTTATTTGGACAACTAAACATTGGAGCAACCCCCAAAATAGTGGATGTGTGGCTCTTCACTCACGTTTTACCATACACTCTCTGCCCTCTGATTTCCCTACAACTAAGATCACACAAAAAAATTGTGAAAGAAACTAAGCTCTAATCCCTTTAGCACCTCCCCGACAACGACACCAAAAATGTTGGGGAAATTATATGTGTAATAATTTCAACATTAATTTATCAATCTGGGACTCATAAGCTTTGAGGCACCAATGCAAGTATTGTAGGATCAGATCATCTAACATAAATTAATATCAGATTCCTATTTTTGAATTAAGTAGATAATGCAAATAAACACTTTTAATCTCAATCTAAATCAATCAAGCTTAATTTCAATGCAAGTAAAATTTAACTACAATGAAACCACACTGACATGTTAACTATGAAACCAGCTTAAATTGATCTATTGATTCTTAAAGGAAAAAGAAATTTCAATTAAATTATCTAAGTTTATAAATGAAATTGAACTGTTGTCACAATACTATGAAATCAATACCTATGCTACTATACTTGAAATGGAAATTGAGCTTATCCTACCATCCTAGAATAAAACTGAATTATCATGTGGTATATGAATGAATGAAATCGATTCTATTTTATAACTTGAATCAAATCACACTGGGAATTCTCTGATTTAAATCACACTACTTGAATTTAATCACAATGCTTGAAATCAATCACATAGCTTGAATTAAATAACACTAGGAATGTTCGAATGAAATCACACTTTGAATGTAAATCCTATGACCTAAATAAGCTGAAGGACTTGTTTCCAATTGTGGTGATCCATTTCCAATCCTGGAGCAAGCCTAAACTAACTTAATAAAAATGAAATTCAAAACACGGTCATAATACTTACAAACAATTTAGAGATGAAGCGAAATTTAATTAAGATTCAATTATTATTACAAAAGAGCTTCAATCCATCCTTTATTCCTTCCCTACTTCCCTTCCTTTTACAAACTTAAAAAATTTACATAAAAACCATGGATGAGCCATTTATAAGATTTACAAGGTGAATTAGTCATTTTCCTCAATTATGGAAAATTGACCAATTTTAACAAACTGACCCCAAAGATATTGGCATATCTTCCTAACCATGGAAAATTTTGGAAAACTGTTTGGAGGTAACCTACCTTGTTATATTTTCAACAAGAAAATATCTTGGATTTTTCTCATTCAAATTCAGCTCCTCATAAATCGTGGGCAAAGTTGGCTCTCTCGCTCTTTTTGAAAGATTCTAGAACTCTGGAAAAATAGTCACTTTTTATAAAATTTCCTCCAATACCTGCTTATAACTTTTAGCAAAATTCGAATTTGTAGAAGTTTTTTTGGATATAGATAATTGGTCATATGGTTAACAAACCCATTTTCTCAAATATTCCATATTAACCTCCATCGACATGAAACTCGAGGTCAAACTTGGCAATTTGGAAACTGTGCACATTTTGAGCAGATTTGTTAATTAGGTCCTAGGGACCCACATGTGTGACCTGATTGAAATCCAACACATGGAAATGTATTAAAGAATTATTTCAGAAAATAAACTCCCTGAAGTTTCGTTGGAAGCATGGATAAATGTCGAAACCCCAAATTGGATATTCCTGTACTCTACTTGTACCAAGTAGTTCAACTGACTCGTGAAGAATTTCAGCGATGGAACACTGTGGCAAATGAAATTAGAAAAACATCATTAGTAAATCATGGGAAAACCATCTTTAATCATACAAAATATAAGAAATTAATGATCATCAACCATGAGGCATAATACATGAATTGGGGAGAAGTGATGGAATTATGGTGTGAAATGAGTGTAATAGTACATGAATATAGGTTATGACTGGTGTTATTGAATGATGAAAAAATGGGCATATTTGAGTCCCAACAGTCAGTTATAAAATACTATATAACATCTATATTTGTATCCATGTATCTCTTTCTTATTCACTCTCTCTATATCACCTCCCAAACATACAAACTCTCTCTATATATCTATTTCTCTCTCTCTCTCCCCCTCTCCCTCTCCCTCTCCTGCTCACTCTCTCTCTCTCTTCCCCTTCTCTCTCTCTCTCTCTCTCTCTCTCTCTCTCTCTCTCTCTCTCTCTCTCTCTCTCTCTCTCTCTCTCTCCCCTTTCCCTCTTCCCTCCCGCTCTCCTCTCCCTCTTACCTCCCGCTCTCCTCTCCCTCTTACCCCCTGCTCTCCTCTCTCTTCACTCTCTCTCCATCTCTCCTTTCTCAGTCTCTCTCTCTCTTTCTCTCACCCTTCTCTCAGTCTCACTCTCCTCTACATCTTCCCTTCCACTCTCGTCTCTCCCTCTCTCTGTCCATCTCTCCCTTATCACTCCCCCCTCTCTCTCTTCCTTCCTTCTCTCCTCTCTCCCTCACTATCTCTCCATCTCTCCCTTATCACTCCCTCTCTCTCTCTCTCCACCTTTCTCCCTCTGGGTATTTCTTCTTCCCTTCCTCTCTTTCCCCTTCCAACTCCATCCCTGTCTATCTCTCTCCTTGTCTATCTCTTCCTTCCTCTCTCTATTATTCTCTCCCACCTCCCTTTGTCTCTCTCCCCCGCATCACTCTTTGTCTATCTCTCTCTTCTCTCTAACTCTATCACTATCTCCTTGAATTCCTATTATGGCAGACAAATCACTCTTGCAGATAGGAGAAATCTCCCTAGATTCCAAAGATATCTAGTAATAAATAAAACAAGTGGCTGATACCTTTCCTTAATTCACAACTAAAGTGTAGAGTATGAGATATGCAAGAGCCTCTTATCTTTCTATGAAATTCCTATGGAAGTCCATTATTTTCTCTCAAAATCTCTTCCTCATTGTTGAAAGGAAGATTTGCATAAATAGAAACAAACAAGGCATAAAAGCATAACGTAGATAAAGATGAAACACAAACAAAATAAAAAATTGCAACATATCATATATCATATGATTGAAGCCAATATTTAGTTATAAATCATGCAAAATATCATGGAGCTTTGCAAAGAAAATTAAGACAAGTGCAACTAAGAAAAACATTTTCTTGTATTAATATTTGAACAAGAAGAAGAAATACAACCTTGTCTTGATGATGTAAGCCTCCTCCTAGCAATATCCAATCCTCCCCTTAGGTGACAAGCTTTCCAACCCTAGTCGAACAATTTTTTTTTACAATAATAAGTCCCCCCTTAGCCCCTTGATATGTGTTGAATTTATAGGCCAAGAGGAGGAGGTTTGAGATCATCTTCTTAAGGGATGAGATCCTCAAAAGCAGGGATGAGGGTTCCACAAAGGGAGGAAGTTTTCTCCATGAACGAAGGGATGAGGCCCAAGTATATAGAGGCTCAAGGCTTTCAGTTGTGAAATATTCCTCCAACAAGGCTCCTAGAAATCACTTTTTATTTTTTGCTTTCGTTAAATGATTTGCGCAATTTCCAGTGGAAGATAGAGCACAAATGTTTGCAAGCCACAATGGTCAAAATTGTGATTGCACAGATACTGGTTAAGAAACTACGAAAGTTCTTAAAAGTAGCTTCCTTGAGGATTGTGACCTAGGAATTTTGTTGTCTTTTGGATTTTTTTCTTGCAAAATTACAAGGGAATGCTTGGAACACTTAATCGGACAGCGAGAGATCCAAATTGATGGTCATTTTCCTAATGGTGACAAAATTATGTGTAACAGATTTCCCCCTAAAGTGCAAATTCAAAAAAGATGTTTGAGGACTCAATCACTTTATCATGAGGAATTTCATATTAGAGACCATGGTTGGAGACCTGAAACAAAAAATGAAGGGTTACAATACAATATATTCATATAATGATCACTGAGGTAGGTATGCACATAATAAGATAAAAAGTATCTCAAAGAATCAATATGGAAATATACAAAGATCCATGTCATCAATAGACACAATATGGACGCAACCATTAAATATGGATCCATATTTACAATCATGAACATTTAAAACTCCATGCAACCTTGATGGATGAAACTAGATCCAGGGTCTTGGTTTTCATCTCTATCAATCCATAGTATGAATCTAATCATGCGAGTAAATGTATCGAAGTTGAACATGGAATAAACCACATGATTACCTGGGTTGATTAGTCATTTGTTACGAGGAGTGGCTCATGCTATAGTCTACTATCATGATCATCATGCTTAGATACTAGTCATAGGGCTAGATTTTATTTTTTGATCTATCACCATTTTTAGATAATAAAGCCCACAAGGCCTCATATGTCTTGGATGACATTTTCTTATAAACCAAATTTTTTTACATGCATTATGATTAATGGAAACTAATTATATTTTTCAACTTATTGTGTACAATGTGTGAATTACTATTGTTTTCCTTTTACAAATTTTTCAAATTTCCATCTAACACATAATTAGTGAATGCATCAGTTAATGCGTTTAAATGTCTTCAAATATACTAGTATTCAATGTAATCGAATTCTCTTTCCAAGAGATAGACCCAAAAAACATCATTAGCATTATAAAACTTCTTACTCAATAGACATGATTTAAATATAATACTTTGAGTTGAAAATCCAACCTAATGATGAACTGATGAATACAAAATGAAATGGCATCAGATACTAGAACAATAAATGCACTATATTATGCAATATTATGCATTGTATGACCAAGGCATATTACATGGAAACTTGATAAGTGATTAGTGGGTGAATAAATGGCACAAGATGTGGAAGACAAATTCTGAGTACTATGACTAGAGCCATCATCATAGCCAACGTAAGTTTGAGGGAGCATCGACATATGCAAATCAAGTGTAACACAAGAAAATAGGGGAAGTAGTAAAATATCATAAAAGGATGCGAAATTTCCACACAAAAATATGATACAACTATGTACAAAGCATTCACGCAGTCAATTAGGCATAGAACTTCTTTAGGTAAAGCCCATTTCTAGGTTTTCCTAAAGGAATACCATCATAGTTAACTAGCTCATAAGCCCCTTTTTCCAATGCAAATTTTATGATGTAGGACCATGCCACATAGGTTCGAACTTACCAACATCTAATTTATCATTTTCTTGATTGTAAACGAAGACCATATAACCTTATGAATATGTGTTAGGATTTATATTTCGATCAAAGTATGCCTTAACTCATTTTTTATGAGTCTCGCTAGCTAATGAGACATCAAAGCGAGTTTCAACTAACCGCGTTAGGTATAAAAAAGTGTTCTTCTTCTGCAGAAGTAGTAGGTAATAATTCAATTTCTAGTTTTAATGACAAGATTTCACATTCAATGGGTAAGAGTGCTTCCAAACTATAAACCAATTGGAAGGGTGTAAATCTAGTTGTAGTTTTTTCTTAAGTTTGATATTCCCACAAAGCTGAGAAAGGCATCAAATGCATATTTCATTTATGATTTTTTTTATAGCGGCTACAACATCCCTCCAAAATTTTTCCTACGCTTCGTTTTGGAGCTTCCCTCCTAAAATCAAAGCAGCTTGTCTTACACTACCCAGGTACTTATACTTTCATTAAGTTTTATCTTTTTCTTTACACCTTGTGATTTCTTACTTTATTTGTCATCTAACCACAAGCTGACCTGGTGACTTGGTTACAAACTAGTTCTAGCACTGCCTTGATTATCTGTGCAATCCTTGAGGGAAACAAACCTTGCCCTTGAGAAATGTGCAGTGCAACCTAGCAGTGAGCTTTGGCTCCAGAATTGTGTAGACCCAGCTAGCAGCTTGTCTTCAGCTAGGAAATTACACAAAGCATGAGAGATAGTAAGTGAACATTCAACTCTAGAAATATGCATAGTGAACTGACAACCTTCCCATAGATGGGAAATTGCACAGAGCCTATGAGGTGACCTAGAGGCACTCAGCGAAGAAATTGCGCAAAACTTGTTGTGCTCAGAATATTGCTCAGTGCATGAACCAAAGATTTGCTTGGTCCTTCCCAGAATTGCGCAATCTTTCTAGAAAGTGCATGGAAGTTTTCTTGAAAAGAAAGGAGTTGAGAGGAAAAGCATCCCTAGGAAGTAAGGATCTATTATTAGTTTCCCGAAGGTGACACATTGCCATCTTTAGATGTTTTTGCAAGGTGTTGTTGTTGTCCTTGATCTCAAGCATATGCGTCATGAACTCCATTTTTCTCAACTCTATTTAATGGAAGCCTTAAAGTTCACTTATACATTTGATCATCAATCTCTAGCTTCCCTAGAAGATCAAGGAGCCTTCAGAGCATTGTCATCACTTTTCGGGTTGAGTTTTGCTTTTATCGCCTTTTGCTACATTTTTTATTGCTTTTTTCTGTTTAGATTGTGAGAGTGTTGTTTCACTCGTTTTTTTGAATTATTGCTGGTGTTTTAAATTTTTTTAGATTGTAGAAGTGTTATTTCAAGTTACATATTTCCTTTTTGAAGTGTTGCATGAGATTTCCTATTTTTGCACCAATGGTCGCCGTTGCAGAGACTCCCTTTACATGCTTTGTTTTCCATCCATTTAAACGATTGCTACACTTGTTTCACATGCATACATATACACAGTTATATTTCACTCAATGTCACAACATCCTTCATATATTCTTTTTTTCACAATCTTCATGGGTAGATTTGGGCTCCAATTTCTCGTATCTCACATATCACTCCGTACACTCCGCAATATGGGAGCTCAAGGTCTCTACCTTGGCTCATGAAATTGCGCAAATCCTATCCTGGGATGACCCCAAATGCGCATCTCCAGGGGCTAGTCTCCCAACTTGGCCATTGAGACTGTGTAATGCGCAGTCTCTCATAGGACCTATCTGAGACTTAACTTCGCATTGCATAGTTCCAGTCATCAAGATTCGACACTCATTGCGTAGTGTACAGTTCCCATAGTTAGTTAGTCACCCCTTGTTAGTCAAAATTGTGCATTTCCTCTCATCAAAAGCCCTGGTTGCTTCTTGAGCATGTTACAAAGTTATATTTGTAAGAGAAAATTCTTTTTTTCCATGAGTGTCCTTATGTCCCACGAGTAGCACACCTGTGAAGCACTTCTCTCAAGCAATAATTGTACCATGGAATCAAAGAGAGATGCTTCAAGAAAGACCACCAAAAAAAGTATTGGGGAAGCAATTGAGAATTCACCAATTTACTTGCCAATATATGCTGATGCCCAACACTAACATGGCAACAAGACCAATAGTAATGGCAGAAGGCAACAATCCAATACAGGATTAGGTAAAGAGGACATTAATGACATAATAAATGGAGAACAACGTTGTAGAGTGAAAGGGAATTTAGTATTCATGCAGGAAACTTTGATAATAGAAGGAAAATGAAATAGAGGACATAGACAATAGAATAGAGGAAGATAGAAAAGAAGATCTTACAGGTACCAGAACTAAGATTGCAACAAGTAGAACAAGAACCAAAGGAAGAGCAAGAGCTAAGGAGGAGAGAACAAGAAAATAAGAAGAAATGGGAAGAAGAAAAAAGGAAAGGTGTAATGAAAAAGCAAACAATGCCAATACCAGTGGATGAGTTGGAACAACCATCAGCTAAGTAAGAGAGTGAATAGATGTTGATTCCCTCACCAAAGCTAAGCACAAGAACTAAATTAGGTTGGACATCAAAAGGTACATGGAGAAACTAAGTTGAAAGGCCACTAGGGATGACTTGGAGTTGAGTGCTCCAAACATGCAGAAGCACACTGGTGGTCCTTTCATGGTCTACACCATGTTGCACATGCTTCAAGACGAGAGGGTCAAAAGTTCCAAGACTATATACCTGAATTCTATGGAGCCAAGTGTACACTACTAAGAAGACACAATCAAGTATTTTGGGGATATTATCACACAGTACTAGGCTTGGCATCAATATGTGACCAAGTAGCTTCAAGTGGAGGTTTCCAAATTGGTCTTTCCCAAAACTCTGGAGTCATAGTGTTTTGTTTCATTGGGATATCTCTAGCCTATTTTGTCTCACATGGTATATGTGAAAATTGTATATTATTTGTAAATATGTTGTAAATGATATTCCAAGTGTCACTAGTGGAATGTGAACAGTCACTATGTAATGTAATGAGTATTGTAAAGAAGTTGAAGAGTAATCATGGTAGGAAAAGAGTCACAAAGGGGAATGTTAAGGGTCACCCCACTCTTTGTTATAAATAGAACCTCATAACTCATAGAATAAGGCTTTTTGGAGCCAAGCTTTTGGCTAGGCATTGCTTAGAGAAGCCTTCGAGAGTATTGTGATGAGCCTTGTCTTCTCCACAGTGTAGAGAAAGTACATATCTTTGGAGGATCACGAGGTGTTGACTGTATGTCCCACTATTGAGCTTAATGGTCGTCAATGGTGTATGTATGTATGGAAATGTCACTTAATAATATAACTAATCCAAAATGTTTTCATGCATATGTTGTTATTGCAGTTCGACTATTATGGTTACTTTAGAAATCTATGTTATTTAAATTACACATTTGTGTATGAACTATTTTGTATACAATTGTATGAATTTGGTTGAAGACACGTTGTTGTATTAACCCATCACTTTGGATTGTGGACTATTCTGCTTCTAGCATGTGATGTCATTCAACTTGTGTGTTCCTTTCAGGCTGCTTACTATTACAGGCTTCTAAGGGACACACTTAATTTTCCCCTTGATGTGTCAGAACACCAGTCCATCTCACATTACTCACGAAAAGGTCACACACTTGCTTCCAACAAAGCTATCATACTTATCTCTGCGTGCTACTGCGGTCAAGGCATTACTTTACCACCCATTGATGGGACTTCTACTCCAAACAATCTGAGGTCTAGTTGTGACTTCTTACCAGCGAGATCCCTTGAAATGTTTGTGGGTCCAACACTAACAACATTTTTGGTGCTAGAAGGAGTGCTAGATGACAAGTTGAGCCCTCAAAGTATATTTGAATCTTTGCACATCATTCATGAATTACATTACAATCTCAACTCTGGCATGCTTTTCTCATGCACATGAATTTGAATTGTCGGAGGATGTCATTGATGACTTGTCACAAATTAAGTATGATGGTGAATATGGGATATCCTTATTAAGACACGATGCTTCCTTGTTAGGCATCTGTGATAGGAGTGAATTCCCCTCGAATGACATTGCCTATGGTCTATTCGCTTACACGTTTGAAACCCGCATTAATAAATGGTGTTGTACATTTCCCGCAACCTCTATTCACTCGTATGATTAGATGATTAGGGAGTTAATCAGTGCTTTCTATCATTATTACCATAAATAAATCAATAAAATAATTCTAAAATTATGGAAAGCACTGATGAATCTACTGCTTAATTTTGGGATCACTTCTATAATCTCTCTTTTCAAATCCCTAAAGATGAAATTTGATTTGAAATTTCTCAAAGAAATATTTCAGTATCTTCTTCATGTATCTGAAAATCAACATGAGTTAGAATCATTCAAAACCCTCCCAACATACATTGATGTTAGAGCTTCCAAATATAAGATGGACAAGGTTGATGTCACAAGTGATTCCCCATCCTCTTCTCATCAAACATCTCTAGCTCCTCAAGATGAGGTGGGAGAAGTTGTGGATCCATCTGTTGAACTGTCACATCCTCCCACCCCACCTGCTTTGAACATCTACACATATTTGGAATGCAACCCTAATGGTTATCACAAGGTCTTGTATTCTCAACCTCTATCCTTTGGTTCCTTTGATCCTCTAGATTGTACTATGTTGTGTTCATCCATTTCAGACTCCACCTCCATTGTTTGAGACGATAAAGCTGTTGACAGAGTTGGTGTTGAGTAGGAAACCTACACTATCATTTTTGCTGAGTATGTGTGGGAATTTGAAGAAGAAGTTGTGGTGAAGGATAACCTACTTCCGTGCACTCCTCATCTGATTTTTCCTAATATCTTTTTTTATTATGCCATTTTGTATTTCTCTTATGAAAATTCATTCTCGGATGTTTCTACTTTCGATCATTCACATGACGCACAGGATGTTTGTTCACCATTTGATTATTGAGCTGACAAATATTTCTTTCTGAATCCACCCAATCTATCATCTTTTGTTTCTGGAAATTCAAAGGGTGAAAAATTGTGTTTTTGATCAACCTCTTTGTATGATTCGTCAGATCATCAGGATGCCAATGTACATCTTGAATTTTATGATTATGGCTATCATGATCTCTTCACTCACTCATTCGATCATAGTTCTGATTCTCTTACTGTTTATTTTTCTAAGCCACCAGTCTTTGATGATATATCTTCTGATGGAGTGGAAAACCCTCAAGTTGTCGAGGCACTTCAACCCGAGCTAATGGTTATGTCAGGTTCTCATAGTCTTAAGGTCAATTTTGTTCTCGATCAGAAATTTGATCAACCACCCCAAACTTCTCATCACTCTCTTGTTTTCATTTAAAATCAATCTGATCCATAAATATCACATCATCCACTAGAATCACACGATCCTATCACTCATGCATTGGAGGATTCATACATAGGTCATGTTGCAAAGAGATTTTTTTTTTTTTTTTTTTTTTTTTTTTTTTTTTTTTTCTGCTGCATGTTTTCTCATTTGTCCAGATCGAAAGAGTGTGCATTTTTTTCATCTATGCACAATGTGATGCAACCCCATGGTATGCCCACAGAGTGTTTGTCACACACATTTACTCTTTTCCTTTTTGTGGACACATTTAAAATTCGAGTGTGTTGGTTTTCATTTTTTATCTTTCTTTCTTGCTGGTTTGCGTGAATGTCTTTCTTGTTAACCATGCCTTCACCTACATGGGCCAACCAATTCACCAGTGACTGCATTGGAAGTATCACTTGACATGAGTTGGCCCATGCACTACTTATCTTAAGAGTAGGAGTAGTGTTTTCTTTATTTTTTCTTTTGCTTTCATGCATTGCTTTTTCTTACTTTCTTTCCTTTCATTTTACTGATGCCCTTGATTGCTTGTTTGTTTGCTTGTTTACACACTCATAGGCTTAGTGATCCAAAATTAAACAGGAAAAAAACAAATTAAAGGTATAACCATAAATATGAGATGCAATAGAAATAATATTTCATTTCATTAATATCAAATACTAAAATATGCTTAGAAATATAAATGGAAATAAAATAGCTCAGGCGATGGTATCTTATCTCTGAGAAGAGATTTGGTGGCTACATGCCTCTAAACTGTGTTAAAACTAGGCTTGAAGGCCTATTTATTATTGAGAAATAATGGAAAGCTCTAAACATCCAAAAACCTAAGCCTAGGAGATGAAGCGCCAGAACTATGGGCCTCCTTTGGGTAAATTGGTGTATCAACTTACTGTGGTTGTAACTTTGGCATACAATCCTCTTTAATGTGCACAATACCTCACTAGAAAGATCTATTTGAGGAATACAAAATGGCTCTAGAAGTTCATGACCCAAAAAACTGCAAAAAATAGTAAATTGTGCTACAATTAAGGAAACTTAAAAATTAAAAGAGACAATGGTGGGGGTCTCAGTGGAATAGGTGGGTGGACACCAAAATCCACCTCGAGTTCTCCCCCCTTCGGAAGTAATGGTCCTCATTGGATTCAGTGCTTCTATGAGATGGGGAAAATTCTGCTCAACTTGGTCCCTGGTGAACCGCTTCCCTTGGTGCAGGAGTTGGCCAGCTTTGAAAACCTGATATAGTTTGATCTTTTGTTGACGATTTTTCTTGACCTATGTGTCCATAATCCGATCCGTTGTGGCATGTTCTATGAAATCTGGGTTTAAATTTGTTGGTGTGAACTATTCTGCAATGTATGATGTGTCTAGTAATGGTGGGAATTATGGATGAAGGTGGTCCACATTGAACAATAGGTGTAGGCCAAGGAATGGAGGAATACTAAGCTCAAAATCATTGTCTCTCACAGCGTTGGTAATGTTGTAAGGACCATATCAAAGTGGTATGATCTTTTGATGGGCTCTAATAAGGTGTTCTTTCAACAAATACAACCAAAATTTGTCACCCACCAGAAATTTGTGTGGCATTCTATGTTGATCATGTTGTTGCTTGTACTTGGCATTTGAATTCTCCAAGATGTCATGAACCTACTAGCAGATGTGTTGGATACATTCAATAAATCTGGTCACATTATCAACCTCGAAAAATACATGTGGATTTTGTCTGTGTAGTTGCAGGAGGCATGGCAACATCAATCAAACAAAATGATTGAAATCTTAGATCCACTTGAAAGGGATTACAATTAGTTAAGCTATGGAGAGCTATGTTATAAATGTGATACACATAGGGAATATTCTCATCCCATGTTTGTGGATGCTTGGAGTTGTACATGTGGAGTATGTGCACTATCATCCCATTGATGACCTCTGTGTAGCCATCGGTTTGGGGATGGAAGATAGTCGACTTAGTGAGCTTGGTGTCCAATAATGTCCATAGGATTGACCAGAATGTGCTTAGGAACCTACTATCCTCATTTGATATAATGGTCTGTAGGATCCCAAAATGTATCGACCCATTGAGTAGAGGTTTTATGGGAGTCATATCGATTGAATGCTTGACTTGATAGTACAAGGGTACCCTTGTGGGTGAGGAGAAGATGTCTCTCTATTATTCCATGACTATATCCACCTACTTTTGTTGCATGGAGGAACCCCTGTTGGGGCCACGGATGTGGCTACAATCTTCCCCTTACTTTGAGAGCGAACCAGAAAGACTTTTTTTTTAGTCTAGGAGATGATCTTACTGTATTTCTTAGTAGAGATCAAAGAGATGGTATTAGGTGGGGCTACCTCTAGTATCTTGTATAAATTATTACCCAAAGAAATAATAACATAGTGAGGTCAAGGCTCATCTACATCATGTTTCTTCCACAAATATGGTTGTCCTAATAATACATCACAAACTTCAAGAGGAGCAACATCACACAATACCTCATCCATGAAGCGCTTGATGATGTAGGGAAGGCGACATTGTTGGTTGATGCAAAGATCTCGTCCTTAGTGAAGCCACTAGATGGTGTATGATTATGGATGTGTTGTAGCCAGTAGGCCCAACCACTTCACAATCTCTACTGAAATGAGGTTCTTTTGGCTCCCACTGTCGACAATGAACTGCAACAGAGAACCCTTCACCCACATCTGTGAGTTGAAGAGTAATTCCCCCTCCTCTAGATTGTCAATATCAATATTCTGGATCTTTGTGGTGGCAACGGTGGCACTAAGCTCCGTGTCAATGATCTTATTCCCTTTGTCATTCCCCTTGTCAGGTTTTGACTCAGAGTTAGAACACGTCTGATTCATAATCCTTCATCTAGGGCACAAGTGACTACTTGGCCCAACACTCACTTGTGTTGTAAGTGGAGATATTATGGAAATCACACCACTTTCTTGTCTCCTTCTTTGTCTTCGTGGCATGTTCTTTTCTTCCAGCTTCAAAGGGTTATCTTGGGTCACCCTACCTTGGATTTTTCCTTTTCTCTGCGATTTGGTGGTGCCTTTCCCTTGCTTCAGATTTGCAGGTCCAAAGTCTTTTTTTTTTTTTAAACTTCTACTCAATATCAACAAAGTATCGATATGTCTTATGTCTAGGAACTCCATCTCATCCTAGATGTATCTGTATAGGCAACTACGGTACTTGAGTAAATTTTTTTTATCAGAATCCTTGATACCAACTTTGTGCGAAGGGTATCAAAAACATTGGTAAACTTTGGTATGTCTTGGTCCCTTCCCTACCACGGCATGGACCACTTTATGTATTTATCCTCATAGCTCCAGATAGGGTATTACTACTCCTTGATGGTGACCCAAAATAAATTCCAAGTGGGTGTGGCCGAAAATAGTGAGGATCTACTTTCGTCTTTCTTCTCACAATAGGTTTCCCACCAGTCCTTGACGTGGGGGGTGACTTTTGAAGTGAAAAAGTAAGATTTTACCAGCTAGAAAAATCATGGAGAAAAAAATATCCTTCTAGAAAATTTAACCATTCATCTATGACATCTGAATAAATTTGACCTTCAAATATGGGGATGTCAAAGTTAAATTGTACCTTAAAGGGTGTTTCACTTCTAGAGTGGCTGCTTGAAGTAGATGCGTTGCCTCTTGGTAGCGATTGATGGATCTGGGAAACGTTGTCTATGATTGTGTTCCTTTTTCACTCAAGGGATTCTTTCAGAAATATTTGGAAAGGATCTCCTTCCTCCTCATATTTCTTCTCTTTTGCCATGAGAGGCCTTCAGAATTTGCGAGGATGGTCTTGCAAAGGTTCAACCAGTTCGATCCCTAACTCCTTATATCTCGACCTTGTTGGGGACATGCAATGAAAAACAAAGAAAGAGTAGAACGCTCTGATACCACTGATCTAAAATTAAACAAGAACAAAATAAATTACAGATATAACCATAAATATAGGGATACAACAAAAATAATATTTCATCTCATTAATATAAAATAATGAAATATGCTTACAAACAGAGATGGAAGTAAACTAGCTCAGTAGATGGTAGCTTATCTCTAAGAAGAGAAGTGGTGGCTAAAGCCCTCTAAACTATGTTAAAATGAGGCTAGGAGGCCTATTTATTATTGAGAAACAATGGAAAACCCTAAACATCGGAAAACCTAACTCGAGAAGATGAAGCACTAAAACAATGGGCTATGTTTGGGTAAATTGGTACATCAAATTCCAGGGGTCATAACTTTGGCATACGATCTTTGTTTGATGCACATACTACCTCGTTAGAAAGGTCTATCTGAGGAATAAAAATTCTAAGTGACCAACACCAAAGAATTGTATTTTCCCCATTTTTCCAAACGAACTTTGTTTAGGGCCTCAAAATAGCTCCAGAAGTTCAAGACTCGAAAAACTTCCAAAAAATGTAAACTGTGCTACAATTAAGGAAACAAAAAAACTAAAAGAGACAGTGGTGGGGGTCCTAGTGGAATAGGTGAGTGGCCAAGAACATCCATCTGGATCACTTGGTCTCACATGAAACCGTGTTTGGATCTTGAGACAAGCAGGGTGAAATACAAGAGGACATGTACAACTATCAACATTTGGTTATCTGTCTAACCCCTCTGTTTATGAAGAGCTTGCATTCTGTAGTTGATGATACCCTGATGGAAAATACATTCATTTCAGATTGAGTGTTGGCTAAAGTACAACACTTGCACTTTTAACTAGTACCACCTCTACTCTAATCAATTTTCTATTTTGGATTAACCCATGCTGTGTGAGTCAAGTAGAGTAAGGTGAGGGGGGAAACCTTAAGAAGTATTTAATAGGTATATATAACATTATTATCTGAAGGGACAACCACTTCTGATCTCAATAAGATGTGATCCCTATTCTGCCTCATGAAATAAATAAGTGCCTACACACAGTTCTTTGAAAAATGAAAAGTGGAAGAAAAAAAAGTAAAGGTGAAAGAAGAGAAAGGCTTCCTACACAGGGAGGTGAAGCAAGTAACTTTTCTAGGGTACTATCGAGGCTCAATGGCAGCAGAGAAATTCTTCTGTTCTTGAAGTGACTTGGCGGGACACTGTCCATGCATGCTGTCAGTGTGGCAACACCAGAGATGAAAATAAAACTCTAACGGTCTATATTACTTGTGCGTCAATATACCCCTTATCCCCAATAAAAAAAACTTAGTTGACTTAGCTTGGTATGCTTTATGCCGATAAACAAGAATGGTAGGGATTACATATTTAACTCAAGCTAGTGTAGAATCCATGACGATCAAAGAGTCGAACAATAATTTTGTAAGAGTTAGACTCGCTTTACATGAGACAAGGTCCATACAGAGAGCTGGCATTCTACCAATTTTTTTTTCCTATGCTTCAACACTCTCCAAAAGTTTTCCTATCCTTTCCAAAAGTTTTCATTGAGTTTTATATTTCACTTTACAGCTTGTGTTTGCTTACTGTCTTTGTCATCTAACCTCAAGCTGACCCTGTGACTTGGTTGAAAACCAATCCCTAGCATTGCCTTGATGTGTGCAATCCTTGAGGGCAACTAGCCTTGCTCTCACGAAATGTGCAACGAAACCCAATAGTGAGATTCGACTCTGGAATTGTGTAGACCTAGCTGGCAGCTTGTCTTTAGCTGGGAAACTTCACAGAGCATCAGAGACATCAAGTGAGCCTTTAGGTCCAGAATTTTGTAGAGCTAGTTTACAACGTGCCTTCAGCTAGGAAATTTCACAGAGCTTGAGAGGTAGCCCAGAGCCACTTATCCCAGAAATTGCATAGAATTTGTTGTGCTGAGAAGGTTTCTCAATGCATGAACCAGAGAGTTTCCTGGTCCTTCCTAGAACTGCACAATATTTCTAGGTAGTGCATGGCAGTTTTCCAAAAAAGTAAGAATCTAAGAGGGAAAACATACCTAGGAAGTAGGGACCTATTATTAGTTTCCTGAAGGTGACACATTGCCATCTTTAAAAGTTTCTGCCAAGTGTCTTTGTTGTCCTTGATCTCAAGCTATGCGTCATGAACTCCATTTTTCTCAAATATATGTAATGGATGCCTCTAGAGCTCACTTATACATTCGATCATAAAGCTATAGCTTCCCTCGAAGATCAAGGAGCCTTCGGAGCATTGTCATTGCTTTTCGGGGTGAGTTTTGCTTTTATCGCCTTTTTCTACTTTTTCAGTCGCTTTTGTCTATTTAGCTTGTGAAAGTGTTGTTTCCCCCATTTTTTCGAACGACTGCTAGCTTTTTAACTTTTTTTAACTTGTAGAAGTGTTTCAAGTTATATACTACCTTTCTGAAGTGTCACATGAGTTTTCCCATTTTCGCACCAACGGATGCCTTTGTGGCAACTCCCTTCACATGCTTCATTTTCCTTTAGTTTAATCGAGTGTTGCACTTGTTTCACATGCATAAATTTACACTTAGTCATATATGCAGTCAAGATCACACCATCCTTCAGATATTCTTTTTTGGATACACTTCAAGCGCAGATCTGGACTCCCCTTGCCTAGATCTCACATCTCACTACATGCACTGGGTAATCTGGGAGCTCAAGGCCTCTGCCTTGGCTTCCTAAATTTCCTAGAGCCTGTCTGGGGCTAACTTCAACTGTGTAGTTCCAGGAGCCATTATCCTAGATTGGCTATTGAGAGTGTGGAATGTGCAGTCTCTCCCAGGCCCTGTCCCAGACTGAAGTACGCATTACGCAATTCCATTCATCAAGCTTTCATACTAACTACTAGGATTATGCAATGTGTAGTTCCCATAGTCAGTCAGCCACCCCTTGACATTCAAAATTGCACATGTCCTCTCATCAGATGCGCGAGTTTCTGCTTGAGCATGCTATCAATTTAAATTTGTAAGAGCTAATGTTTACTTGCCATGAGTGTCCTTCTGTCCCACAAGTACCACACCCATGAAGTGCTTCTCTCTAGCAGTAATTGTACCATGGAACCAAAGAGAGTTGCTTCAAGAAAGACCATTGGAAGTAGTAATTGGGAAGAATTTGAGTAAGTTCCAATTTACTTGTTAATATATGCATATGCCCAACACTAACATGGCAGCAAGACCAGTAGTAGTGGCAGAAGGCAACAATCCAGTACAAGATCGGGGAAAGAAGAAATTGTTGACATAATAAAGGGAGAACAAAGATGTAGAGCGAAAGTGGATTCAATCTTCATGTAGGAAACTTTGACAACAGAAGAAAAATGAAGCGGATGAGAAAGACAATAGAACAAAGGAAGAGATAAAAGTAGGACTTGCATGTAGAAAAACTAAGATTGCAAGAAGAAGAATAAGAATCGAAGGAAGAATGGGATTTGAGAAGGAGATAACAGGAAAAGAAGCAGAGACATGAAGAAGAATAATGGAAAGTCGTAATGATGGAGAAAATAATGAAAATATATGTGGATGAGCTAGAATAGCCAGCAACTGAGAGAGAGAGTGAACATATGTAAGTTTCCTCACAAAACCTAAGCACAAGAACCAAGTCAGGTTGGAGATCAATAGGTACATGGAGTAGCTAAGTCAAAAGGCCACCAGAGATGACTTGGATCTGAGCACACCAAAAGTGCAAAATCACATCGATGGTCCTATCATGGTCTACAACATGATACACATGCTTAATGACAAGAGGGACACAAGTTCCAAGACCATATACATGGATTCTATAGAGGCAAGAGTACACTGCTAGGAAGACACCATCAAGTAGTTTGGGGACATCATCGTACAATACCAAGTTTGGCATCAGTACGTGGCCAATTAGCATAAAGTGCAGGTTGTTGAGTTGCCATTTCCCCAAACTTTGGAGTCATAGTGTTTTGTCTTGTTGGGTTGTCTCTAGCCTATTTTTTCTCACATGGGTGCACGTGCAAAATATATATTATTTGTAAATATGTTGTAAGTGAAATTCCAAGTGTCACTAGTGGAATGTGAACAATCATTATGTAATGTAATGAGTTTTGTAAAGAAGTTGAAGAGTCATGGGGGTAGGAGAAGAGTCACAAAGGGGAACGTCAAGGGTCACCCCACTATTTGTTATAAATAGAACCTCATAACTCATATACCAGGGCTTTTGGGAGCCAAGCGTTTGGCTAGGCATTGCTTAGAGAAGGCTTGGAGAGTATTGTGACAAGCCTTAGATTCTCCATAGTGTAGAGTGAGTACATCTCTTTGGAGGATTAGTTGGTGTCAACTGTAATGTTCCACTATTGGGGCTAGTAGTTGTCAATGGTGTGTGTATGGATGCAACATTCACTTAATAATATAACCAAGCCAACATGTTTTCATGCATATGCTGTTATTGTAATTCTATTATTATGGTTACTTTAGAAATGTATGCTAATTAACTTACGCATTTGTATATGAACTATTTTGTATGCAATTGTATGAATCTTGTTGGAGATGTGTTTTTGTATGAACTCGTCACTTTGGATTGAGGACTATTCTGCTTCCAACCCATGATGTCACTCTGCTTGTGTGTTTCTTTCAAGTTGTTTACTATTACAAGCTTCTATGGGACACACTTCCTTTTCCCCTTCGTGTGTCAGAACGCCCATTCATCTCACTTGACTCATTGTAAGGTCACACAATTTCTTCCAACAAGGATATCATACTTGCCTCTATACGTTACTACGATCAAGGCACTACTTTACTACTCATTACTAGGAATCCTACTCCAAATGTTCTGAGGTCTAGTTGGGACTTCTTATCAGGGAGATCCCTTGACATGTTGCCAGGTCCAACATTACCAACAATTTCCTATAATCCCTTAAAGCATAGTATTTAAAGCTTTTTTCATGACTTCTACTTTGCCATTTTCTTGCGGGTATTATGGAGTTGAGCTATCATGATGCAAGCCTAGCTTCGTAATGAGTTTAGTAATATTAAAGTTTTGAAAATGGCTGCCATGGTCCGTGATGATAGCTTTTGTAACATCAAACCTATCAATTACATGACTGAATATGAAAAGGGAAGTGGTTTTACCATCATCCTTATAATTAGGCATCGCCTCAACCCATTTTGTAAAATAATCCACATCTAGGATAATACCCATGCCCCCAAGCCGAGTGAGGGTTACATGTAATGAAATCGATGCCCCATTTTACAAAAGGTCTAACAAAGATAATTGTGTGAAGAGGAGTAGGGAGTGCATGCATTTTACGATGTTAGATTTGAGAATTATGATATTTATGGACTGTGTTTATCCAATCTTTGAACATGGAAGACCAAAAATACCCACCGCGCATGATTTTTTGGGCAGTGGAAAACCCTGACATATGACTACCACATGCTCTAGAGTAACAATTATTTAAAGCTTTTTCAACTTCCTCATGTGTCAAATAATGTCTAAAACTAGAGTCAACACCATAATGATAAAGGGTATCACAAATAATATTGTATTGTTGAGATTGGTACCAACTGTGATAATGATCAGTTTGAGACAATTTAGGTTGAAAAGTCTGAGTTTGGAGATAAACAATAATATCTCCATACCAAGGGCCTAATGTACCGATGAGAAAGAGTGTTTCATTGGGAAGAGAATCCTCTTCTACTGTTTCTGCTCAGAATATGGACAGTCAGAAATTAACTTAGAAAATACCCATGATTTCTCTCACTTGGATTTTCAAATTCTAACTCAAATTCCTATAACATAACAATCCATTTGGAAAATTTTCCACCAAATAATTGTATCTTATGGATATAAACCATAGGGATTCAATCTGAAAGCACTGTTGTTTTACAAAAAAGAATATAGTGAGGGGATATTTGGATGGCTTGTACAACTGCCTTGGCTAATTTCTCCACATGTGCATATTTCATTTCAGATTCTGTAAGGTTACTAATTAAATAATAAATCACATGTTCATTCAATTCATCCTCCTAAACTAATACCATGCTAATGGTAACATCATATGCAACTAAATAAAAAAATTAATCTCAATGATAATTGGGCAGATGCAACAAAGGTGTGTGAGTCAACATGTGTTTGCGTGCATTGAAAGCCTTTTGAGCAGTTTCATCTTGTAAAAAATAGATGCACTTTTTCAAAAGTCAAGTAAACACTTTAGTTAAATCTACATAATTCAGAATGAATCGACATAAAAAGTTTTCATTCCCTTGCAAACCTTGAAGTTGGAAAAAATTGGAAGGAGGCAAATTCAAAATAGCCTCTACCTTAAGGGGGTCAACACTAATGCCTTCTTTTGACACAACAAATCCCAATAATAGACTAGATTTACATAAAAGAAACACTATGAGGATTCAAGCGTATATTGTAATGTTGACATCAAATAAAGATTTATTTTAAATGCATGGGATGATCTCCACATTTCATTGAATGAGTTGGTAGAACATCTACCTAGGGTAGTACAATATGCCCAATATCATGAAAAGGGTAAGGCATAGCTTGCTAAAAGGTGGTTCCCACATTTTTCATTCCAAATGGAAGTTTTCGATAATTGAAAGTTCCCCATGGAAAAATGAACGCGGTTTTATGCTGATCCATAGGGACTATGTCGACTTGAATGTACCCAGAAAATCCATCCATGAAAGAGAAGATTTCATTACCTGCACAATCATCAATTATTTGTTTGATATAGGTAGTAGGATAATTGTCTTTTGGACACGACTTTTTAAAATCTCTATAATCGAAGCATACTCTTAATGTCCCTTCCTTCTATTAACAAGAGCAATGTTGGAAACCCAACCAGTGAAGGAAACAAGATAGATAAAACCCACTTTAAGAAGATTTTCAACTTCAACTTTGATAGCGGAAGTCTTTCGAGGATGCCCTGGATATAATATTTGTCTTATAGGCTTAGCATCTGGGTAGGTATTAATTTTGTGAACAAAAATAATTGGGTTAATTTCGGGCATTTCCTCATACGACCAGACAAGAATTTCATGGAATTCTTGGAATAGGGCTTTGTAATTCTGAATTTATTCAAGTGAACATGAAACACCTATGTGAATGTTCTCTGTAATTCCACATTTCACTAAGATATTAACCAGAATGGATGTAGATATATTCCCTAAATTATTTTCATATTTAGATTCATGGATCGATATAGGGCATTCAAAATTATCTACAATCTCAGGTGAAAGAATTGTAGAAACGTTATTCTCAATGTTATCTAAGTTGGGAAGAGAAGATGAACGATCATGATAATCATCCCAAGGCATCTCATCCAAAGTCATAATTTACATGATATTCTCATCTATTGGAAACATGTTATCGAAAAGATCATGAAAATGATATTGGTTCCAGCCAAGATGATTGAGAATACTCATCAACAATCGCATTCACTTGATCATTGTAGATGGGTAGTGGTTCTGAAAATGATTGAATCTCCTGATAAACTAATTCAAATGGGCTTAGAGGCAATTGGTCACCTTATGAATTTAGTTCAGATTATAAATGCACAATCCAAGGATCATATGATTCTAAAGTGGTTGATGAGATCATATTGACCTAGGAGACATTAGAAGAAATATTGGGTGGAGGGAGTGCAAACGTTCCCATCAATGTTGAATCCTTAAGAAAACTGACACTAATATCTTCATAAGGAGTATTCATTTCCCCACAGAAGGTACACTACTAGTAGAGTTAGGATCATAAATATAATAATAGAGTTGGTCTACTTTCACTATACTTCCTTGATGAGGAGATAATATCATTTGGAACAATGATGAGACTATTGTAGACATTGCAGAGGTCCAAATTTGACCCAGTAAAAGATTGTAATCAAGTTGAGCATCAACAATTCCTACCTTGATTGCAATCATTTTACCTTTTGATTCTATTGGTAGGCCATTCAAAATACCGTAAGGACAAAATCCTCTTCCATTAAAGGCTTTGAGAGTGGTAGGATATTGGTTGATAGTTGGAGAACCCTAAGATGTCCAACAAGGAATAAACATAATACACGTAGAGGCTCCTTCATCAATTATTGTATGAAAGACTCATTTGATCTTGACAAAAACTAGTAACTGAAATGCCAGTCATTAGGGGAGTTTTGAGGTCTAAAATGGGCCTCCTAAGGGAATTATAAAATAATAGTGGAATTAATAAAATAATATTAGATTACATCATCAAACTTTGGAGGTAAAAAAGAAAAAATTATTTTTTCAACTTATTTCTTTATGGGTTTACTCAAATTTCAAGTGGAAACATTCGTTGGATGCAGAATTTGGTTCCTCTTCCAATGAGTACCCATGTTGCATACTTTTAGTGGACCCTGCTACATGAAAAATAAGAACTACATGAAAAAAGTGATTGCAATCACGTTTTTTTCATGTATTTCTCATTTCTCATGTGGCAGAATCCATTGAAAGTATGTAACATAGGTACTCCTTGAATGAAGAATTAAATTTTGCATCCAATGAGTACTCCCGCTCAAAATTTGAGTAAAAGATTAGGGATACAAGTTGAAAATACGAGTTAAAAAAGTAGTTTTATTATTTTACTATTTTTTACTATTTTTACTTTTTTACTCCAAAAATGGTGAATCATCCCCTATGGTTGATATCATCATCTTGAATCCTATTGGTTCCTATAAAGTTTATTTTGGTTGTACATTTTTCTTAGGAGGCCCATGTTCGACCTCAAAATTACCCTAATGTGATGGAGTTGAGGTATATGAATTTCAATATCGAAGACTATGGGATTAGAGTCCTGAGGATAAATTTCTCTAATAGCTAACAATAGTAATTTCCTTTGCGTTGGACATGTTTGCAAAATTTCAAGAGCCAACATTGCTGAAGTGGAGTAATCTAGGTCTTCAACAATGTTGTCATTTGGAGCCGCACTAGCATGTAGTTTAAAATTTGACTTTCTAACAACACTTTTTGGAGGTCTATGGATCACCATGTTAGAATTTGGCTTCTCAATATATAAAATTTCAAAAGGAGATGGAACTGATATGAAAGGTTGAAAAATTTGACTAGCATAATATTTATTTACTATAGGACTTTTAGACTGATAATATTTATATATCATTCCTATCAAATCTTGTGAAGATATCATCGTGATATCTTCTGCTGCAGATGAAGAGGAAGGATTATGTGCAAGCATTTTACTACCTTAAGAAGAAAAATGATCCTTGAAAATAGCAGGTGTGGGAGAACCTTTTAAGACTTTACTAACCTATGCGTGATGTGGGCACTCCATCATATAATGATCTCCATTATAGATAAGACAAGGATAATGCGGTTTCTTTTTCTCTTCAGAAGGTTCATCTTTTGTTTGTTTCTCCTTTTGAGAGGCATTTTTCTTTGCTTTCCCTATGATCCGAACCTAAATAGGAACACAAAAAATCACACATATAACCACAAATATAGAGATGCAGTAGAAATAACACTTCATTTCATTAAGATCAAATATTGAAATATGATTACAAGCAGAATGGAAATAAACTAGGTCGGATGATGTTAGCTTATCATTGAGAAGAGATGTGGCAGCTACATGCCTTTGAACTATATTACAATGAGGATTGAAGGCCTATTTATTTTTGAGAAACAATAGAAAACCCTAAACATCGAAAACCCTAACCCTAGGAGATGAAGCGCTAAAACTATGGTCCCCATTTGTGTAAATTGGCACATCAACCTCCCGGGGTTGTAACCTTGGCATATGATCTCCGTTTGATGTGCACAATACCTCGTTAGGAAGATCTATCTGAGGACTACATATTTCGAGTGGCCAAAATTAGCCCCAATGCCATATTTATCCCGGCTTCCCCAAAAACTTTTTTTAGGGCCTCAAAATGGCTCCAGAAGTTCAAGACCTGAAAAATTGCCAAAAATAGTAACTATGCTACAATTAAGGAAACACAAAAACTGAAAGAGAGAGTGGTGGGTGTCCAAGTGCAATAGGAGGGTGGCCACCAAAATCCACCTAGATTATTCCTCCCCTCGTAGGAAGCAAGGGTCCCCATTGCATTGAGTGCCTCCATGAGATGGGGAAATGTCTGCGGAACTTGGTCCCTCGTGAGCCACTTGCCTTGGTGTAGGAGTTGGTTAGATTTGACAACCTGATATAGTCGGATCTTTTGTTGGTGAGTTTTCTTGATCTATGTGTCCATAATCCAATTAGTTGTGGCATGCTCCATGCCATCTAGGTTTAACTCTGTTTGTTTGAGTTTTTCTAAAATGCCTGATGTGTCTAGTAATGGTGAGAAGTATGGTTGAAGGCAGTCCAGATTGAACACTAGGTGCAGACCAAGGAATGAGGTAATTCCGAAATCAAAAGAATTGTCTACCACAACCTTGGTAATGGTGTAAGAACCATATTGGAGTATTATGAGCTTCCGATGGGCTTCGATAAGGCATTATTTCTACACATTTAACAAAACTTTGTCGCCCACCTGAAACTTGTGTGGCACCCAATGTTGATCATGTTTTTCCTTATACTTGGCATTTGACTTCTCAAAGATGTCATGAACCTACTAGTGGATGTGTTGGATGCGTTCAATAAATTTGTTTGCTTTATCAACCTCGGACAATACATGTGTAAATTATAGCTATGTAGTCACATGAGGCATGGAAACATCAATTAGACACAATGGTTGAAATCCTAGACCAAATTGAAAGGGACTGCGACTAGTCACACTATGAAGAGCTTTGTTATAACTGTGCTGCACATAGGGAAGACTCTCATCCCAGGTTCATGGATTATTGGAGTTGTACATGTAGAGTATGTGCACTATCATCGTATTGATGACCTTCGTCTGGCCATCAGTTGATGGATGGCAGTTGACTTTGTGAGCTTGGCATCCAATAGTGTCCATAGGCTTAAACAAAATGTGCTCAGGAACTTTCTATCCCGATCTAATATAATGGTTTGTGGGATCCTAAAATTTACTCACAATCATTCAAATAATAGTTGGCTAGTGTCCTTTGTTGTGATACTCTTCTTGCAGGCCGCCAATATAACCATCTTAGAAATTTTGTCCACAACCACAAATACATAGTCATTACCATGCTTAGTGGAAGGGAGGTCAGACATATAGTCCATGGAGATGGATTCCCATAATTGGATAGGAGTAGGAAGAGGAGGGTATATGCCTTGCTTCTTGATGGTTGCCTTGGCTATGGCGCAGGCAATGCATGATATGATATATTTCCCAACATCAAGTCAGAGTTTTGGCCAATAAAGATACTTTTGTAGGACAGCCACAGTTTTCCCCACACCAAAGTGTCCTATGACCCAACTGTAGTTTGCTTCCCAAATCAACTTGGTACACTCGCTTGAAGGAACAAAAAGGTGGCCTAGGTAGCATAATAATGTGTCTTGGAGGTGGAAATCAAGAACTTTCTTTCACTCTAGTAGCATATGGTATGTGGAGGGAAAATATGGATCATTTTTGTATATTTGTGACCATCTAGAGTTCGTGTGGCCACAAGAGTTGAGGAAAATAGTCAATGTTGCAACTGGGGGTTGGCTAAAGTAGTCTGCAATATGACTGGTGCAACCATTTTTGTATTTAATGTTCAAGCGGAATTGTTGCAGATATGTATACCACTTTTGATGTTGATCATTATGCAATTTCCCTTTTGTTTGTATAAATTGAAGAGGTCATGATCAGTGTGGATGACGGTCTCCTTCCCCATAATATACTGCTTCCATTGTACGCAAGCTTGTACGATGGAATACATCTCTTTATCAAGGTGGGGTACTTTCAAATTGTATCGAAAAGTGTCTCACTATGATAGGCCACTTGATGCCTGTGTTGGTTGAGGAGCGCATCAATAGCATAGTTAGAGGCATTTGTCTTCGTTTCAAAGGGTTGTTGCAGGTCTGGCAGAGTGAGTACTAGTGCAGAGTAGAGTTGGTGCTTCAACTCAATGAACGCCTTCTATGGGGACTCGGACTAGGACAACTTTTCTTTCACCCCACCCTTAGTAATTTGACTCAAGGGCCAAGTAATATGGGATAATTCCAACATGAACCTCCGATAAAAATCTCAAGGCCCAAGAAGCTGTGAAGATCTGTTAGTGTGGTCCGGGCTGGCCAATCTTGAATGACTTGGATCTTAGTCAGATCCACATGCATGACACGCTCATCTACGATGTATCCTAGATATTGGACTTGGCTCATGCCAAAGGTGCATTCCTCCAAGTTGGAACATAGTTTCTACTGTCGAAGGGTTTCAAGGATTTGCCGAATGTGTTACAAGTGTTTTTCCTAGCTATCGCTAAAGATCAGGATATCATCCAAATAAAAAAACATGAACGAGTTGGTGAAGGGTAGCAATATGTTATCCATTAGCCTCATAAAAGTAGTAAGGGCATTGGTCAACCCGAAGGGCATAACCCACCATTCAAAATGGCCTTCCTTGGATTTTAAGGTAGTCTTCCATACAATTATCAACTCTATTTGAAACTGGTGATAGCCAAACTTCATATCTATCTTGTTGAAATACTTGGCACCCTTGAGTTGGTCTAGAAGGTCATCAATACATGGGATTGGATACCTGTTCCTGATAGTGATTTTGTTTAGTTCCTGATGATCAATGCAGACCCTCCAGATCCCATCCTTCTTCTATACATGTAAAATTGGGCTCCCACAAGGTGACGAACTTGATTAGATGTGACCATTTTGTAGCAACTCATGCATTTTCCACTTGATCTCTTCATTTTCAAGAATGGAGTGACAATATATTGGCTTGTTGTGTAGAGGTGCTCCAGGAGTAAGATTGATCGAATGTTTGACTTGACAGTGCAAAGGTACCCCTATGGGTGAGGAGTAGATGTCCCTGTATTATTCCACGACCATATCCACTTGCTCCTACTGAGTAGAGGAAACCTTTCCGGGGGCCATGGATGTGGCTACAATCTTACCCTTACTTTGAGAGTGAATCAGAAAGAAAAAAAAAATTCCTGGTCTATGAAATGATCTTACTGCATTGCTTTGTAGTGATTAAAGAGATGGTGGTAGGTGGGGCTACCTCTAGTATCTTGTACAACTTATTGACCAAAGTATTAATCAAAGAGTGAGGTGTAGACTCATATACAACAAGACACTTCCACAAGTGGTTGGTATAATAACACATCACAGAGTCCAAGAGGAGCAACATTACACAATACCTCATCCGTTAATGGCTTGATGTTATATGGGAGGCAACACTGCTAGCTAACGCGAAGATCTCGTCCTTGGTGAAGCCACCCAATGGTGTATGGATATGGGTGTACTAAAGTTTGTAGGGATAGACGCTTCATGACCTCTGCTGAAATGAGTTTCATTTGGTTCCCACTGTCGACGGTGAGCTACAATGGTGAACCATTCACCCACATCTGTGAGTGGAAGAGGCGTTCCCCCTCATCTCGATCTTTGCACTCATTCTTCTAGATCTTAGTGGTGGCGACACTGGAACTGGGCTCTAAGTCAATTATGAGCTTCCCTTTGTCATTCCCCTTGTTTGGTTCTGACTTAGAGTCCAAACATGCATTTGACTCGGAAGCCTTCATCTTGGCCACTAGAGATTGTTTGGCCCGACACTCACTTGTTTTGTGAGTGGAGCTCTTATGGAAATCACATCACTTTCCCGTGTCCTCTTTATATTCATGGATTTTTTTCTTTGTTTGCACCTTCAGCAGATTGTCCTGGGTTGACCCACCTTGGATTTTTCCTTTTTTCTGCAATTTCAGGTCGCATTTCCCTAGCTTCAGATTAGCATATCCAAAGTCTTGCTTCTTCTATTTAAAATTATGCTCAATCTAGATAGCTTATTGATACATCGTGCCGAGCAAGTAGATTCTAGGGAACTTCATCTCATCTTGGATGTATCTCTGTAGACAACCGCAGTACCTAAGTACCAAATGTCACTCAGAATCCTTGATACCCATCTTTGTGTGAAGATTTTGAAAAACATTGGTAAACTCCAACACGCCTTGGTACCTTCCCTTCCCCAACATGGTCCACTTTATGTATTTAACCTCATAGCTCTGGATAGGGTAGTATTGTTCCTTGATGGTCTCCTGGAATAAATTCCAAGTGGGTGCAGCTAAAAATAGTGAGGGTGTACTTTCCTCCTTCTTCTCATAGTAGGTTTCCCATCAGTCCTTGACATGGGGAGCACATCTGAGAAGTGACAAAGTATTCTTTTCTTTGCTAGGAAAGTCATGAATAGAAAAATATCCTTTTATCATATTTAACCGTTTATCTATGGCATCCACATCTATCTAATATTCAAATATGGTTATTTCAATGTTAAATTGTACCTTAAAGGGCGTGGCGCTTCCAGAGTAGCTACTGGAAGAAGGTGCATCGTCTTTGAGTAGTTGCTGAAGGATCTGGGAAACGTTTTCCATCATCGCGCTCCTCTGTCACTCAAGGGATTCTTCGAGAAATATTTTGAAAGAATCTCCTGACCCCTCATATTTCTTCTCTTCTACCATGGGAGGCCATCGAGATTTGTGAGGTTGGTCTTGCAAAGGTTCAACCAGTTTTAGCCCTAACACCTTATATCTCGATTGCGTTGGGGACATGCAAAGAAAAATAGAGAAAGAGTAGACCACTCTGATACCACTGATACAAACTTAATAAGGAATGCAACAAATCACTAATATTACCATAAATACATAGATGTAGAAGAAATAACACTTCCTTTCATTAATATCAAGTACTGAAATATTATTACAAACAGAATGGAAATAAACTAGCTCGGACGATAGTAGCTTATCGCTGAGAAGCAATGTGGAGGCTGCATGCTTATGAAATTGTGTTATAATGAGGCTCGAAAGCCTAACTATTATTGAGAAATAATGGAAAACCCTAGGCATCGAAAAGCCAAACCCTAGGAGATGAAGCGCCAAAACTATGGGGCTCGTTTGGGTAAATTGTACATCAACTTCCGAGGGTCGTAACTTTCGCATACGACCTCTGTTTGACACACACAATACCTTGTTAGGAATATCTATTTGAGGAATACAACCTTCTAGTTGTCAACATCTATAAAAGCCCCATGTTGGCCCTATTTTTCCCAAAAAACATCGTTTAGGGCCTCAAAATGGCTTCGGAAGTTCAAGACCCGAAAAATGCCAAAAATAGTAACTCTGCTACAATCAAGGAAATTGAAAAACTGAAAGAGACAGTTGTGGGGGTCCAAGTGGAATAGATGGGTGACCATTCAAAATCCACCTAGATCACCCTTTCCCCTTTTTGTTACCTCCGTGTTTTTGAGCTTTCCTAGTAGATGATTCTACTGCATTAATTTCAGAAGTAACTTCACGAGAAATGTTTTCACTCGGTGAATCTTGTATAGCCAAAGTTTGATTATTTTTATAATTTTCCTTAGATGCTTTACTCTTTCACTATTGGCTAACATCACCAATTACACCATCAGTGGTGTGATTTACTATAGGAGTTGAATCCAATTGATCTAAAATTATTGGGCGAGGTCAATTTGGGATATTTTATACAAAATTCCAGATTGTGAATAGACAAGGTTTAGGTATTGGGCACAAGAAATAACCTTCTCTTCCATTACAACACCTCCTTTAATAACATCTTCTGTAATATTAGGAAGTAAAGGTTTATTGAATGATCCAAGTGGATATTGGTGGCCCCCTCCTATTCCACTTAGACCCCCAACACTGTCTCTTTAAGTTTTTCGGTTTCCTTAATTGTAGCACAGTTTACTATTTTTGTCAGTTTTTCACGTCCTGAACTTCTAGAGCTATTTTGAGGCCTTAAAAGACATTTTTAAGGAAAACGGAGAGACCAAAAAAATCCCAAACTGGCTTGCCAATTTATTTATTTATTTTAGTTTTCTCTTCGAGATCTTCAAAATGAGGTATTATAAGAACCAAACAAAGATCGTATGCCAAAGTTACGACCCCAGGAAGTTGATGTACTAATTTACCCAAATGGGGCCCACAGGTTTGGTGCTTCATCTCCTAGGGTTAGGTTTTTGGATGTTTAGGGTTTTCCATTGTTTCCTAATAATAAATAGGCCTTTGAGCCTCATTGTAACACAATTCTGAGGCATGTAGCTACCACATCTCTCCTCAGAGATAAGATACCATCACCCAAGCTAGTCTTATTTCAATTCTATTTGTAAGCATATTTCAATATTTGATATTAATGAAGTGAAGTTTTATTTCTACTGCATGTTTGTATTTATGGTTATATCTATAATTTGTTGCGTTCCTGTTTAAATCCGAATCATTAGTATCAGAGGGTCTGCTCTTTCTCTTTCTTTCTTTGCATTTCCCTAACGAGGTCAGGATATAAGGAGTTAGGGCTTAAATTGGTCGAACCTTTGCAAGACCAACCACGCAAATCCTGATGGCCTCCCATGGCGAATGAAAAGAAAGATGAGGGGGCAGGAGATCCTATCAAACTCTTGCTTGAAGAAGCCCTTGAGTGACAAAGGAACGCAATGATGGACAAATTTATCCAGATCCTTCAATGGCTACCCAAGGGCGATGCATCTACGTCCGACAGCGACTCTGGAAGTGCCACACCCATTAAGGTACAAGTTAGCTTTGAAATTCCCATATTTGAGGGTAAGATAGATTTAGACACTATAGATAGATGGTTAAATCTTCTAGAAGGATATTGTTTCATTCAAGATTTTTCTAGCTGGGAAAATATCACTTTTACACTTCCAAAAGCAGCCCCGCACATCAAGGACTAGTGGGAAGCCTAATGTGAGCAGAAGGATGAAAGTATGAACTCACTTTTTTTAGCCACACCCACTTGGAACTCGTTCCGGGATGCCGTCAAGGAGTAGTACTACCCTGTTGGGATCTATGAGGATAAATACATAAAGTGGAGAATGCTAAGACAGGGGGGGACAAAGATGTACCAAAGTTTACCAATGTTTTTCATACCCTTTGCATGAAGTTGGGTATCAAGGATTCTGAGAACCATTTGGTTCTCAAGTACCACGACTGCCTACACAGGTACATCCAAGGCGCGATGGAGTTCTTGAACATCTCCTCGCTCGGGTCGACATACCGATATGCCATCAAGACCAATCAAATGTTTAAACAAAAGAAGAAAGACTTTGGATCTGTGAATCCGAAGCAAGGGAAAGGTACCCCCAAATCGAAGAACAAAGGACAAAGCCAAGGCAGGGTGGCCTAGGACAACCTGCCAAAGTAGAAAGCAAAGAACAACACTGCGAATCCAAAGAAGGACATGGGAAAGTGGTGTGAGTTCCATAAGATTTCCACTCACAACACAAGTGAGTGTCAGGCCAAGTAGTCACTAGTGGCTGAGATAAAGGCTTTGGAATCAGATGCATGTTCTGACTCTGAGTCAAAACCCAATAAGGGGAATGACAAAGGGAAGAAAATTATCAATGCGAAGCCCAACACCACCATTGCCACCACGAAGATATAGAAGGAAGAACCCGAAGATCCAGAGGAGGAGGAGCGCCTCTTCCACTCCTAGATGTGGGTAAAGGGCTCCCCACTATAGTTCATTGTTGACAGTGAGAGCCAAAAGAACCTCATTTCGGCAGAGGTCATGAAGTGGCTGGGCTTACCGACCACAACACATCCACAACCGTACACCATCGGGTGGCTTCACCAAGGATGGGATCTTCACATGAACCAACAGTGCCTCCTTCCATACAACATCAAGCCCTTCACGAATGAGGTATTATGTGACGTTTCTCCCCTTGATGTTTATGATGTATTATTAGGCCAACCATACTTATGTAAGTGACATGCTGTGTATGAGTCAAGGCCTCGTATTGTTATTGTTACTTTGGGAAATACGTTGTATAGGATACCGGAGGCAGCACCACCTACTGCCATCTCTTTGGTTACTACAAAAGAATGCAGTAAGCTCATTTCCAAAACTAGGGAATTTGTTTTCCTGATGATACACCCTCAGGGAAAGAAGAATACAATGGCCTTGACTTCTAGACAAGGCCACTCCATTCCACATACCCGCAACAGTTCCATTTGAATATCAAGTATAAGAAGGGAAACACCAACAATGTTTCAGATTGCTTCAGCCGACCAGTGACCATGGCGTTAACCACCGTGCTCAACTCGTTTTGGCACGAGACTTATGATTGGCCACTTCTCTACAAAAGTGACCCAAAATTCGGCCACACATACCAGATTCTCTTGGAGGGTTAGCAAGTTATATATTTTCATGTCTAGGGTTCCCTATTATGCCACCTAGGATACCTTTGTGTTCCTTCAAGAGAGCATGCCAAGATGATTTAGGAAACACACTATAGTCAGGCCACTGGGCATTTCGGGGTCGAGAAAATGGTGGCAATATTGTAGAAGTATTTCAATTGGTCGAATCTTCAATAGGATGTCAGGAAGTATATTAGATCCTGCACTTCCTGCGTCGTTGCCAAACTGACCATCAAGAAGCAAGGCCTCTATACTCCCCTGCCTACCCCTAGTTGACCTTGGGAATCCATCTCCATGGATTACATGTTGGGCCTTCCTTCTACTGAGCATGGCATTGACTGTGTTTTTATAGTTGTCGACAGATTCTCGAAGATAGCCATTATGGCAGCCTGCAAGAATAATATCACAACAGAGGCCACTGCTAAACTCTTCTTTGAACGAGTGTGGGTACACTTTGGGATCCCACAATCTATCATCTCATATTGGGATAACAGGTTCCTCAGTACATTTTGGTCTAGTCTCTGGTCGGTGCTGGACACCAAGCTCGCTAAGTCCACAGCTTTCCATCCCTAAACTGATGGCCAGACAAAGGCCATCAACAAGATGATCATACACATTCTGTGCATGTAAAACTCAAAGCATCCACACACATGGGATGAGAGCCTCCCCTATGTCTAGCACATCTATAACTGGGCTCTCCAAAGCTCGATTGGCGACAAACCTTTTCAGGTGGGCTTGGGATTCCAGCCACTATGTCCCATTGATGTGGCCATGCCATTTGTAGTTGCTCATGTAGATTCGGCTCATGTCTAGTCTGAAATCGATAAGGCAAACAACTTCATTGAGCACATCCAACATATCCGCCAATAGGTCCACGACATTCTGGAGAAAGAAAATTCCAAGTACAAGCAGCGATATGATCAACATCGAGTGCCACACAAGTTTTAGGTGGTCGACAAAGTCTGGTTACATTTGCAAAAGGAACACCTTACCAGAGCCTCTCGGAAACTCAGACCACTCCAATATGGTCCTTACACCATTACCAAGGTGGTGGGAGACAATGCATTTGAGCTCAACATTCCCCCATTCCTTGGCCTGCACCCAATGTTCAATGTGGACCGCCTTCGACCATACATCCCACCATTGCTAGACACATCATACATTGCAGAACAACTCACACCTACATAGTTAAATCTAGATTGCATGGAACAAGCCACAACTGATCAGATCATGGACATGTATATCAATAACACCCGACAACAAAGGATCCAACTATATCGAGTTGTTAGAGCAGGCCAACTCCTTCATCAAGGCAAGTGGCTCACCAAGGACCAAGTTCAGCAAAATTTTCCTCATCTCATGGAGGAACTCAACGCAATTGGTATCATTGCTTCCTAAGGGGGGAGGAATGATCCAGGTGGATAGTTTTGTCTACCTTCTTATTCGACTTGGACCCCCAACACTGTCTCTTTTAGTTTTTTGGTTTCTTTAATTGTAACACAGTTTACTATTTTTGGCAATCTTTCGTGTCCTGAACTTTCAGAGCCGTTTTGAGGGCCTAAACAACGTTTTTAGGGAAAATAGAGAGACCAAGAATATCCCAATCTAGCTTGCTACTATATTTTTGGCCTTCTCTTGGAGATCTTTGAAACAAATTATTATGATAGCCAAACAAATATTGTATGCCAAAGTTACGACCTCGGGAAGGTTATGTACCAATTTACCCAGACGGGGCCCACAGTTTTGGCACTTCATCTCCTAGGATTAGGTTTTTGGATGTTTAGGGTTTTCTATTGTTTCTCAATAACAAATAAGCCTTTGATCCTCATTGTAACATAGTTTTGAAGCATGTAGCTGCCACCTCTCTCCTCAAAGATAAGCTACCATTGCTCGAGCTAGGTTTATTTCCATTATGTTTGTAAGCATATTTCAGTATTTGATATTAATGAAATGAAGTGTTATTTCTACTGCATCTTTGTATTTATGTTATATCTATAATTTGTTGTGTTCTTGTTTAAATTGGGATCAGTGAACCATTCAACTAATGTTTGGTTTGGAATATAAACTTTGAGTAAATGATAAATGCCTCCATTCATGTATATGATATGACATGTAGGTAGATGTAGATGGTTTTTATGATGTCAAAAGTTTTGGTACCAGTTTCATATCGAAGGGGTAACTAAAAAGGGGTCAAAAACATTGTTGCTAAGGAATCAGAATTATGGAAAGAGGCACGTGGCAACTCAATGTACCATTTTGTTGTTGAACTTATTAAAGTTATTTAGAAAATGTGTAATCTAATAGAATCATCAATCAATGAATTCCAAGTACATCATAGATGATATGTCATGACGTGATTGACAGATCCACTTGTGATTTGCATTCAAATTTCGGTATATCACTTGGCAGCTTAGTAGGAATATCTGACCAAAATGGATAATAGATTGGATCATTTTTAAGATGACACAAATCTGGTAAATATAGTGTTGCTATGAAAGGTAACTATCGCTTAAAGTCTTATTATGGATACTGTTAACCTTGAGGATTATATCTAACCCTTGGAGGAGGATACCGAGGATGACCTAAAATAGCTTGAGCAGTTGATATTTGCATCCTTCCAACATAACCAGGGTAAGACATACTAGGTTGCGGTTGAGATGGAATTTGAAAAGTATGATGAGGGTATGGTTGACTTTGAAAAGATTGATTCTTATACGTTTGACCCTGTATCATTTGACGCAAGTAAAATTTCCCCTGCAAAGGTTGACCTTTAAAATATTTACCTTGAAAATATTAACCTTGATATGGTGTTTGAATCATTCCTACACAAGGTTGTCCGATAGGTATCTATGTTGTAAACTAGAAAATAGGACCAGTTTCATAAGAAGATGCTTGAGGGATAGCCTGTGTATGTTGTTGAACCAGTATGAGGTGTAGCTTGGATGACAATTTGTGGCATAGATTAGACATGCGTTTGATGTGTACTTGGAACCAGTTTTGGAACATTTGTTTGCATGGTAGGTTGAATAGATGTTTGAGGACTAATCTAGACATGTTCTTGAATAAATACTTGTGGTGTTCCTTGAACAGGTTTTTGAGGAATTCGTTGGACAGGATGTTGAATAGGTGTTTGCGGAATTCCTTAGATAGGCTGCCCGATAGGTGATTTTGGAATACCTTGAAAAGGTATTTGCGGAATAGGCTTTCAAAAATGCTAAACAAGTTGATAAACAGGCACTTGTGGAGTAACTTGAACAAGTTGTTGAACATAAGATGGATTCCAAATAGTATTTGTTCCAGAATAATGAGCACCAATCAAGGGTTGATATATAATAGGTTGACTTGGACTGCCCTGAGGCACCTGACCAAAATTTGCATAGGTTCCAGAATTGTAGGATAAGTTCCAGAAATAGGTTGTCATCCAAGTGGAGGATAAGATGGTTTCCCCACAAGTGGATAGTAAGTTCTAGTTAGGGTTACTTGAGGATTACCTATATTACCATATATGATATTAACATATCGGTTTGATTCCAAAGGTATTTTAGGTATAGAATTCATGCTCTGATTAGAAGAGGTAGATAAATGAGATGGCCAAGAAGAAACTCGAGGAGAAGGAGTGGCTCCCGAAAATATTCTAGAAAGTGACTGGTACCTAGCGAGAATCAAAGGTCGACCATATAATAAAGAATACAGAGAGCTTTCATCCATATAGTTTTCAGTAGGTTGGCTAATAGGAGGAGTTTTTGGCATGCTTCATCTAGGTGAAAAATATAAAGGAGTGTGAAAACGAGGAATACCTTTACCTAAATAATTCAAGGGGGTAAAATTCCAATGATCTAGTAAAAAAGGATCAAAGGGAACTCTTGGAGAAGCTTGTAGATCACCAATAGTAAAAGGAGTATGTGGTGATTCTTCCTCCTCTTCTTCAATAATATTTTCAATAATTATAAAACTAGGAGGCAAACTAGTTGTAATTATAGTTTTTCTTCAAGGTGAACTCAATGCAGGAGTAGGGGCTATAACGGCTGAAGGTGATTTGGGCTAAAAAATGGGAGATTCAAGTTCTTCAAGTTTTGGTTCAGTTAATTCCATGTCTGAAATCTCTCCAGTATCATATTATTCTTGTAACTTCAGGTCCATATTGAACCATGTCTGCTTCTATTCTGTCTGGTTGAATCACTTCAGTCTATACTGTTTCCAATTCTACAATTCCAGATGTCTCAGGTTAATCTAAGTTTCTAGATCTAGTTTATTTTGATCTTTTTGCTTTAATCTTCTACAATTGACTAGGTGTATACTTAGGAGGTAGACCTTGCATTCTACACAAATGTTGTGGTAACTTAGGCACGATGAATTGTATTAAAGGTTTATTGAAATTTTATTCAATCAAATAAATAACAAAAAAAAAGGGTAACTAGGTATTAAAGATTACTAAGCCATTGTGAACTGCGGAATACCGTTTCTAGTACATGTAGGTAGTCTCCCTGAATGATGTGTTCTGTGCATCATATATGACAATGGACTCGACTTGGTTACTTATGGATGGTATTTAACATAGAAGGGAGCCTCCAAAATATACTCAAGGTACGTGGAGTTACAACCTGTGTTAGCACTTTCTAATGCGAGCTTGTACGATAAAAAGCATCCCCATATACTTTTCATACATGGAATATTGTCCAATATACCCAATGGTGCGTGGATATCATTCTCATATACTTACATATGTGGAATACCAACTTCCCGCAAAATGCACATACAAGAAATGGTATCTACTGTGTTTATAGATGTCAGAGCACATCTTCTAACCTAGAACCACTAATGTTTGGTTAATTAAAAATTCGATTGATTTTATGGTTCCTCTTTCATTAAAATTGATTTAATAGATGTGGTGTAAATGATATCAATTTTTGCCTCCAAACCTACTACAACAAATATGCAAAAAATGAATATTTTACTCCGATAAATTTCTAGCTATGGTAAAGAAAGAGTCTTTTGAATATTCATACAAGTGTAGAAATTCAAAATTCACCATAGTTCCTTTTAGTAATGCTAAATTTTCACTTTCAGATTGACCCAAAGGTAGAAATTTAACTTGTGAATTTAAATTCACCCAAAAACTTGAACATCACAAAAATTTCTCATAACAAACAACACCCAAAAAATCATTCAAAATGTAGAAAGAAAACCAATAAAACCTTATGATGAATCTTCGAAATGAATGATACGAATATGATATTGACTAAACTATAATTCAAAGATACTTCACTACTAAAAGAAGAATAATTTTTCGTTTCAATTTCAACAAAATAAGCACTTTTATGAGCGAAAAATAATTAATATTTAAAAACATTGTTTTCATTAACTTAATGATTCTTTACAAATAAGTAAAATAGACACTAAATCTAATTCTTTGCAAGGAGAAAGAAAAGTATACACAAACTCAACAGTTACCCATCCTTCCTTTGATAAATCAAGAAATCATGAGATGAAGCCTTTAACCTAATTGGTAAAGATAAGAATTTCTCAAGAAGACAATTCACAACACCCAATCGAATTGAAACAGACTTTCCAAGAATGTAAACAGATCTAGCAAAGCATAATAATCAAAAGTTCCTAGACTCAGTAAATGAAAAGCCTATTTTTTAAAAAATTTCAAAGGCTTTCACAAGAAGCTAGTTGAATTCATTGCACAAACACATTGTTGCTAAAGACTAAGTGCATGAATACACACACTATTGCAAAATGAAAAGTGTGCAACTTGAGAAAAATTTAAAAACTAAAGACAAAGCCAAAAATCCATAAAATCCAAACTTTCAATATCCAAAACATGGTCAAACAAGGCTACATAAAGAGATTTAAAAGTTATAGGATGATATGATGAAAAGAAAATTGTTCCCCATTATGGTTTCCAATTTGTTATGGAGGTCAAATCACTCTTGTGGACAAGAGTGATCTCCCTAGATTCCAAAGTGATCTATTAACAAGCAAAACAAGTCACTGCTATTTTCCTTAATTCACAATTGAAGTATAGAGTATGAGATATGAAAGAGCCTCTTACCTTTCTACTAAATCCCCTTGGATGTCCTTCCTTTGCTTGCAAAATATCTTCCTCATTGATTCAAAGGAATATATGCATAAATAAAAACAAACAAGGCATAAAATCATAGTCCAGATAAGGATGAAACACAAAGAAAATGAAAATTGCAACATAGTATATTTCATAGGATTAAACCAATATTCAATTATAAAGCATGCGAAAGATCAAGGAGCTTTGCAAAAAGTATTAAAACAAGTGAAAGTATGAAAGAAATAGTTGCTTGTATCAAAATTTGAACATGAAGAAGAAATACAACCTTACCTTGATGATGTAAGCCTTCTACCAATAGTCACCAATCCTCCCATTAAGTGACATGATTTCCATACCTATTCCAACAACATAAGTTTACATTTAAAAGTCCTACTCTATCCCTTTGATCTGTGTCGAACTTATAGGCCAAAAGGAGGTGGTTTGAGATCCTCTTCTTAAGGGATGAGATCCTCAAAAGGAGGGATTAGGGGTCCACAAAGGGAGGAATTTGGTCCATGAACAGAGGGATGCGGCCCAAGTATGTAGATTCTCAAGGCTTTTAGTTGGGAAATATTCCTCCAAGAATGCTTCTATAAATCACTTTTCATTTTTTACTCTGATTAAGTGATTTTCACAGTTTCTAGTTGAAGACAAAGTGCGAATTTGCACAAGCCACAGTGGTCAAATATGCAGTTGCATAGATACTAGCTAGGAAAACACAATTCTTAAAAGTAGCTTCCTTGAGAAATGTAATCCAATATTATTGTTGTCTTTGGGATTTTTTAACTTCCAAATTTATAAGGGAATGGTTGGAACACTTCATTGGATAGTGAGAGATCCAGATTGGCGGTCACTTTCCTAATGGTGACAAAATGACTTGTAACACTCTCTCCTTGTCTCTCTCCCCTCCATCTCTCTTTTTCTCTCTTACCCTTATAACCCTATCTCTCTCCCCTCCTATTCTCTCACTTTTCTCCTCTCTCTCTCACTCTCTCCCAATCTCTCCCTTGTCACTCTCTCTCTTTCTCCACATCTATCTCTCTTCCTCTCTCTCCCCCCATCTCTCTCTCTCTCTCTCTCTCTCTCTCTCTCTCTCTCTCGCTTCACCCTCCAATTTTGTCATTGTCTCCCTCCTTCTCTCTCCCTTCCTTGCACACCCCCCTCTCTCTCTTAAATTTTATTCAATGATATTTTGTTTAATAAAGTTAATTAAATTAAAAAACTCAATTTTTTGTAAAATATTAAACATATATTTTGGATCAATCATGTCAAAGAAAATACAATAAAGAAAAACTTAAAGATACATGCACTATCCTTCTATATATGTTAGTTAATTTGTTTACTCTCATTTCTTGGAATCCTTTAGTTTAACTATGGATCCTATGCTATTTCTTCATTAATTAATTGTTTATAATTATATATTATTTCATATCTTTATATATAAAGTATTCTCATTTTTTATTTTATTGAAACCTTGATTTAATTTCTATGGAAAATGTTTTAGTAGTTGTGAGGATACACGATTTACATATATCTCAAAAGTAATTATAACCTTTTACCTTTTAGATTTAATTAAAATAAAGTTATAAAATAAAATATTTATAAAATATTTTGATTGTGAAATAAGTTATGTTTTCTTGGTCATCTAGTATTGATAAGTCATGGTATCGGTCCATGGTTTTGTGACAAATCTTATTTACATGTTAATGATATCCACGGTAAAGTGGGGGTGAATATGGATGGTTAGAATCATATCATATTGTTGTAAAATATTTTGATTGTTAAATAAGTTATCATTTTTGGGTATGTCATATGGGTTAGCCATGATATTGTCCCATGGTAAGGTAGCAAAGCCTATTCACAAGTTAATAAAAAAATCAAAATATAAGAAATTGACTTTAAAATTGTATTATTAATTGAGCCAAAATTTTAAATGTTTACACCCATCGAGATTTATTTCACTTTTAACTTTTTATTTATTACTTTTAATATTTATTTTTTTTAAATTTAGTTGACATATAAATGTTAAATGTTAAACATTTATGCCTACATATCTACCCTTATATTGGGTCGACATTGACATTAGATTAATTTTTTAAAATTTTAAATGTTAAACATTTACATATTAAACATGGATGCTTGACATCTACCCCATACTCGACTATAGAGTTCCTTTCCACACAATAAATTAAACAAAATATATCATACAGGTCATTTGGATCCCATTCATTTGATAAATCATTGCCATTCTCTTCATTGTCCATCTTCAAAACATGCTTCGTTAGCTTCAATAGATCATACAAAGGGCCCAACTACCTTGACGTTAGATAGCCTACGTGTTATATGTATACTAACATTCAATATCTTTTGTTCAATGTTGTTCATTTCTTGGGGCTTGGTGATGTACACCATAATTATTTCAAACCTTGTCAATTCACTGTTGGGAAACTTGAGGTGTTTAGAAGTAGATATGATCTCCAAATGTGTCTTTCTCCTCCTTGGCCATTTCTTTGGCTAGCTCATACCTCCGTTGAATAGTTACATTTTCATGTTAAGTAAAAAATAAAAAGAAATGAAAGTTGAAAGGGAAAGGAAAAAGATTGTAAACTAAATCTCTAAAAGATAGACAACTGTGGCTCTAATAACCTAGGGATATTTTCCTTCATACGAGTGGAGTGAATGATGGTTTATGTAATCGTATGATTTTTTGCGCAAAAAAAATTAGATTCAAATTCATTTGTTTGGTTATTCCCTTGCTAGTCACGTGATATATTTACTCAAAGTTTATATACAAGAATATTGAAGATTGGGTTGTTAGGTAATGGAAAAAACACAACTAAATAAATTCTAATTGTATGAGATTTGACAATTTTTAGATCAATCTACTGATATATTTACTCAAAGTTTATATACAAGAATATTGAGGATTGGGTTGTTGGGTAATGAAAACAACACAACTAAATAAATTCTAACTATATGAGATTTGACAACTTTTAGTTCACTTATCTATCTACCTATATATATTATACTAATATATATATTAGTGGGCAGGACTACCCTGATCCAACAACACTTGATCGCACTTTATTGGTGGGAGGGCTATCTATCACACTATTTAAGAGAGTTTAATGTCCTATCGAGCCTGTCTATTAAATATTTTGACTTCTTATGAATTATCTAAAAAAATTAATAAAGTTAAAATAAAATGAATGTAATATTTTTATTATAAAACAATTTACTCATCAAATTACACAAAATAAAAATAAAATAAAATTAATAATAATAATAATAATAATAATTCAAAGGATTTGATCGTGCTTGGCAGATTGATAGTTAAGGTGGATCTAAACTAGTACCATCATTGTTACCATTCCTCAGAGCCCTCTTCTCTCTAGCATATCTTCTGACATTGATAAGCAACCCTTTCCTTGCCCTCCTTGTCGTGACTGCTTATCTCTGCCATTTGACACATGCTCGACTTGAATCATCACCCTTTCTTCACTAGTAATTTCCCTTGACCCCCTCACTCCATTCTTCAGTGAGAGTTAATTTTATTGACCAGAGGGGAGGACCTATCCTCATAGACCATGGTATTAACCACCTCAGTAATCCCGCAGTTGATTTTTGGTCGTTGGGATTCAATATTCCCCTCTTAGATTATGGTCCTTTTAGTAATAACATTAACAAGTAATCATAATAATAATAAATGTTATTTTAATAATAAAAATAATAATATATTTGTAGATAATAATAATAATAATAATAATAATAAGATGAAGTTTTATCCCTCTTCTTGTTATAATAGGGTGGTTAATCTTTCTAACTTCTCTTTTGACCCTCTTGTCTTTAGTCTTCTGGAGAAAGCATTGAATTTTTCCCTTGCACTTAGAAAAATTCTTGTTGATGAAATTATTTGTGACAATGAATTTGGGATTAGGGGTTTACTAAGCAACACTAAGGATATCATCAGACATGACTATGTAGTTTTCCTTAGAAATGTAAAGCCCCCTAAGAGAAACATTAGCAAGATTGAATTTGATGCCCTAAAATATTTCAACTATAACAAGGACATTATTATTCTCAAAGTTAACAAGGGTGGAGTTGTGGTTATCCTAGTCAGGGAAGATTACCAGAGAAAAATGTTGAACCACCTTTGTAACCGTGGGAGCTACAAAACTCAATAAGAGTCCCTTAAAGAAGATTTATAAACAAGCCGCTCTAGCTATAAAATCCAATAGCATTGTTATGTCCTTCAGCCATAAACTCATCAAGGGTAACCATATCTGTCCTAGTATCTATTTTCTTCCCAAGAGCCATAAGGAGGGGAATCCCCTAAGACCCATTGTCAACACTATAGGAGGGACAACCTATCTTTTGGCAAAGTATTTATCCCAAAAGCTAAAAACCCATTATTGGCCTTACAGATTCCTTTGTCATTTCTAAAGACTCTTCACCATTTGTTAATGAGTTAAAGGGTATAAGGTTTGATGTTGGGTAGTAGAAGCCCCGCGTAATAGTGATGGGGCACAAAGCCCAAAATTTTGGGTAGAGATAGGGTAAAGACTCTGCGGGATGTGTGGAGCGCGAATTATAATAAGTCAAGTCAAAGGGTTGTCTGCCCAAAGATGATGTAAAGGAATGTAAGTTGTGTTGGCCCGCCCATGGTCCGCAGACCATGGAAACGTATAAATAGAGCGAGGCTTTATGGTTAGGGGTAGCTAGTTTATGTGTAAGAATGATCTGAATTGTAATGGGTTCATGAGCTAAGGAGTTTTGGAGCATCTATAAGTCTGAGTCGAGGGTATTGAGTAGTAGATAGAGGCTTTGCAGCTGTGTGCGTAGAGGCCTAGTAGAGTCCACAATTGTGTGCACGGATCCTTGTAGCCGAGTGTGTAGGATAGACCTGGTTGTATTGATGGAAGAAATTGAATAAAGATAAGTTGATTCCAAATTACTGTGTCAAAGCTGAACTATTGTGGAGCTAAACTATTGTGGATCTGAACTATTGAATCTATATGCGTACACTTATGTTCTAGGTTAATGTAAATCTATATCTCTTTTGAATGCACGCACTGGTTATCTTGATTAAATGTTTGCTTAAAGACTGCCCTAAGTAGATCTGAACTATAATAACTCATTAAGTAGTTAGTATCAAGAAATAGCGCTAGTCTAGATCTACGTAGAATTAGAGCAGCACGAGGCTACATAACAGTGCGTGAAACTTCCGGATCCCATCTAGACATCCCAATGGTGTGGAAACCTGGTTCAAGCACCCTCCCCTGCTACCTCAGGTGAGACCTCAGTCTGCTCTCCGCGGGCTATTGCCGAAAGGGACAATAGCTGCAGGATTTCTTTGGCTAAATAACTCTTTCGACCCTGGGTCAAGCCCCTATAAGCCAACAAATGGTTTCGTTTCTAGGACCAGGATCTGTCTAAGGGGTGTTTGATATTGGAACACTGGAACCCTACAAAGAAAGAGCTTGAAAAGTGGTTGGATCTAAAGCTCCACGAGTTCTCAGCTCAGGAAAACAGAAACCCACGAATATCATAGGAAGATTTGTTGGACCATTATATATACACAGATATCCATGAGATCTTCGCGACATTTTCGATACATTTGTACAAGTTGATTGTGAGGTTAGCTGATAGTGTGGGAAGGTGCAGATTAGATCAGCCTATTGTGTGGACTCTAGAACTGGTGCGTAGGCTATAAGCCACCGAAGATAAAATCCCACGTGCAGTAGATCATTGGCTCGATTGTGTAATAGGATGATTTATCACCGAGTTCGCAATAGATACAACTATGAGTTATAGTGAAGCAGAAAGGCGATTTCTCCAAGGATTGTGGGGTAAGAATATCAAATCATTGAATACTTGGATTAAGATGCTATTGTGTGAAAAATAGATTATGCATGTCTATTGATGTCTGGAGTAACGTGGAGCAGAAGAGGTTACCGAGGAATGGGAGGGGTAGAGAACAGTCCTCTGATTTCTATCTCACAGGAGAGTGAGGAGGAGCTTGCAAGGTTCTCACCGAGAAGTGCAATCCAGTTGATTATGGAGCGCTTCCCACTGAGACCACCTCCGTCCATGCCACCACTCGCTTCACCTACATCAAACCCATCCACACTGACACCACCCCCACCTCCTCCACCATAAAAGGTTGGGATGGCGAGCGTAGTCCAGCTGCTGATATTTAAGGGTGTAGGAAATGAGGAACCAGGCCTGTTCTGGTTTGTGATAAGGTTTGTATGGGATGCTTAAGGCATTACAGATGATAACTTCAAGAAGGCTACCTTAGTTAGCGTGCTGCAGGACCGCGCATTGACCTGGCACATGAAATACTCAAGCGATCATCCAAATGAGGGAATAGTAGCAATCTAGGATGTGCTAAATAAGGAATTTCGTTGACCAAAGTTAGAAGCACAATCGGTTATTGGGTTGAAGGAAATCACATTGTTTCCTGGTGAAACCCCGTGGGATCTATATCAGAGGATGAAAAGCACCATCCGTGAGGAAAACATGACATTGTCGGATGCGCAACACTACGCTTGGTTTGTCATGTCATTAACACCATATATGAGGACGGCTCTGTCACAATAAAATATCTCAACCCACTGAAGCATTGAAGACAACAATGAGGTTGCACGAAACCCCAATGTAGGATTCAGAGTTGGGAGTACAACAAATCCAAGATCAAGTACAAAACCTATGTCTAGAAATACAAAGTTTGAAACAAGGGTAGGCGCCTCGGACAGAAGTATGAGAAGAGGTGTGGTGTATTAAACATAAGGGCCAGGGCCACGATAACGACCACTATTCAATCTTCGCAAACTATGTGTCAGGGGGGACCAATACGGTTACGACCAAAGGTACAAGTGGGCCAAGCATGGTGCTCGCACTCTGATGCACAATCTGTCAGGTGGGAGGAAAGCATGGCACAGGCAACTGTCATCTATTGTCAAACCTAAGACAACCCTCCTACCCCCCAACAATTATTTTGCAGCTTCTGTAGGATGGTGGGCCACGATGAAGGAAATTCTCGCAGTTACAATATGTTAATGGATCAAACACCGGCTTATAGGATGCAAATGGAGGTGCGTGGGTAGGATCCCGCTACACCACTCACACAAGGAGGATACCAAGGACGCGGACGCGGACGAGGACAATTAATTTGCTATAATTGTGGATGATCGGGGCATTACGCGCGTGATTGCACAAACCCGACCAAAGCTTGTTGCCCTTACTGTTACCAGTTTGATCATGAAGCAGTCGATTACCCCACACTGATTTCTCATATGTAGGAAAAGGGGGTGCTTCTGGCTAACCCTACTCAAAATGTCCAAATGATGAAAGCTGAACCATGCATAGAAGATCCTAACATGAAGATGTTCAGAAGTGGCACCACTACAGGGGAAGATAAGGGGAAGAAGCTAGAGGAGGATACATGGGTTTGTAAGACCCCTCAAAAAAACCAGAATTTGACTTGGAGTGTGCGAAGCAAAACCTTTATGGAAGCTAAGAAGAACTTCACGGAAGCTTCTACTTCGGGCAGTAAGGATCAATTCAGACCAGAGAAGGATACTTCTATCCTAACCAAAGTCTTGGAAACATGCATGAAGTTACTCAGGGATGCTAAAGAGGTGAATGGATTGCAAGAATTGATAACTATATGCATGGGAGTGGACGAACCACGAATGGTCTAGAAGTTAGGCAAACATGCTTTTCACATCAGGCGGGAAATGTGATTGACTATCCAAATTGGAAACTACGAGATGGACCAAGTCATTTTGGATTTGGGGTCCGATGTGAATGTCCTACCAAAACAGACTTGGGAGCACATTGGTAGGCCCACACTACACAAATGATCCTCGATCCAATATGGATGGATAACCAACAAAAGATCCTGCACATGGGAAGACTGCACGGGGTTACAGTAGACATCCACAGCGCTAGCACACAAATTGATTTTGAGGTCATAGGAATTATGGATGACAGTAGCCCATATCCTACATTGTTAGGGATAGATTGGGAAAATATATGAATGGAGTCATCAACCTTAAGAAATGAAAAATGATATTCGAAAATAAATCTCTTCACGTAGTGGTCTCGTTGGATCCAGCTGAAGGGGCGCTCTATACTAAGCCAGTGCGCGACGAAGAAAATGATGGTGAATTGGATTTTATCTACCAGATCACAGCACAAGATCAAGATAGGGTAAATCCAATAACAGATGGTAGACTCTCATGGGGCAATGATAGTTCTTGCACGTCCAAATCAGATGAAGAGATTGAATGATGGCAGAACCAGCTACATGAAGTAACCACACTAAATTATAACAAGATGGTGACAATAGGGGCAAATGAGCAGCCAGCTGATGAGATTGCCATGAAAGCAAAAGAACCAGTTGATCAGTACAAATCGATTAAGGGTAGAACAAAACCACCGGAAGTACCCATGGGAGCACCATGTGCAACCATTGCTTCAGAAAAGGGTTCTATCCCGAAGATGCGAAGGAAATGGTGTGGATGTCGGAGGCAAGCGTGCACATGGATGGGAGAGAAAAAAGGGGTTAGCATCCATTGCCAACATAGGCTATAGGTGTATGATGTGCAGAAACCCAACCAACTTAGAATTAGCAGCCCAAAACCACCATAGAAAACCGGTTCGCTAGCAGTTGACGACAAGGTCAGCAGGGAACCACGGGGAAGCACTCACACCGGTCGCCCAATAAAACAACCCAATGGGAAGTTGCGGATATCGCAGGTTCGGTGGGCCTGTAATAGACAGTAGAAGGGAGCCCAAAAAAGACAGGGTAGCCGCAAGCCCTGCAACATCAATAAACAATGGGCATGGCTAAGGAAGCAAAGCGTGCTAAGAAGGGACGGATTCAGCAAAATAGAATGTTTCGGTGCCAACGAAAGCCACACTAGTCTACACATAAGGAGATTAGGTCCGATTAGATATCTTGTAGCAAAGAAACAGGCTGTGAACTTGCTATCATGGTTGTGCCTACACTTATGGAAGAACACACCCCCCATAACGGCACCTAACGATAGAATGGCTACCCAGATGCTCGAGAGGTTCTCGTAGCCTGGGTTAGCAGGGAAGTTGAGTAATCGCACCAAAGGTGCGAACACCTGACTAGCGGTATAAAATACAGTCTCAGTGCCCCAAGTAGTTAAAAGAAGGCATGGGACTATAAACAAGTCTACGGGAAGTTGGTGCGGCAAAACGATTCTCTACCAAGTCATCCAGTCCACAAGATCGCAAATGTGCCCGAAGGATTGCGCTACCGCAGGGAAAAGGCAAAAGATGACCACTAGCAAGATTATTCATGACAAGAGATTCGGGCTACGTCAGAGAGGAGCGGGCGGCAGGACATTAAGGTGGAGTTTCCAGGCTAGATATGAAAATATCTATTGTCTAGACGCTGTTAATAAACTGGAAAAGGAGGGAAGGGATTTTTTAAAATCTCAAAATCTATGGATGACATTAGAATATTGGCACTTTGAACTAGCAAAGAGCAGTGAGCACTCGGCTACCAGGCACGCTATGAGTACCATGGCCATAACCCGAGCAAAATTCGTGGAGGAAATATAACTAAATCAGGAAGAGCCTGAGGATGTGACTCAGGTCCCCAAAGTTCCAAAGTCTCCATGCACACCGTGACCAAGGAAGAGCAAGCAGACGATAGAGACAGTCTGGGCCTCGCCAAGATTCAACAAATGGTCAGCAGATGAGAAGGGAAAAGTAGTCACCATCGAACCCAGTGAGGACGATGACGATCTACAAGCCCTAATTGATGAGATCAATGCATAGGCTAAAGAAGAAGGCGTTGCGTTCCAACTCCCGTCGCTACCTTCATATCTTTCTCCATGGACTAGGACAACCAAGATACCGAAGGACTTGGATGCTGCAAAGACTACGCTTTAGATCCCTCTTCTTCCAGATGAAATAAGGTTCGAGGGGTTGCCGATGGGGTGTGTTCCAAGAATCAAGTTTGAAGATTGGGACCTTGCAGACAACGACAAGTTTCTTGAATTGGCTGAAGACAAATTATTGATGCATAAGTGGTTACTAGGTGTGGAGAAGGTGGGACTGCTGAATCTAAGGTGGATACCTCACTATCACTGTGCGACCATCACTATATTTGTGATCTGATAGCTGCTTTGTCTCATACATGATGGATATCTCTGGTTGGAAGAATCGATTCCGATCACAGCCAACTTAATCCACTGAATTATGCACCTACCGCTTAAAGGGAATGACCCCATAGACATAGCAGGAACAAGTAGCGAGGTAGGCCTCACTGAAATAATGAAGGAAAAATACTAGCTGGAAAAAGGAAAGCGTGGGTATGTCACAGCAAGCATCAACGACCACATAGTATGAGTTGCCACTCAGCTACTAGCTAGTAAACTCATGAGGAAGTGTCACGTAGATGAGGTGCCAACTCCTGTCATTGCACTGGCAAGGTAGCATGCCGAAGGGTTTTAGTTCAATTGGGCACAATTTTTATGCGACGAATTTCTGACCAATTGTCAAGAAGCAGAGGAAAAATGTAAGACATTTCATTATGCATGGTTTCTCTGATCAATCCTTCTAGTTACAGGTGAACTGTCGCACGAGAGTGAATTTCCAAGCATTGAAGATAGCCTACCTGAAGCAGTGCGGTATATTTCGCGAAAGCAGTGCGGTATATTTCGCTCTGGGCTACAAAGGACGTAGCAAGGGTTTCTGAAATCTAGGATTTTTGGACTTCCATGGAAGGGAATATATGGACATGGATTGCTCAAAGACCGCAGATGTCTCCCACAATCTACAATAATTCCCAAAGCACTACCGAATTCAAAGCAGACATGCATCACTTGTATATCCAGGTGCGAAAGGATCCAAAGCAATCATGGGTCACACTTTCGTTCATTTTAATAGATGATACCATTTACGTAGTATTAGTAGCATGGCCTCTAGAATGGTGTGTCCAAGACAAGGCTCTTCTTGACAAGATGGCAGCGCAACAATAGAAGAAGTAACACCAACAACGACTCACTCAACTGGCATAAAAGACACATCAAGAACAATAGGCCGCTTCACAACAGGAGGCCACCAAGAACCCGACAGCAGAAGAGAACCAGGCAGATTAGGAAATGGACTTGGAACAGGACCCACAACAAGAAATGAAGACAGAGGACCACATTAAGCGGCTGTGTGGTAAGGAATCACCGGCCACACGAAAGAAGTCCAAAACAACAAAGGCCCTGGAGAAAGAATTCATTAACAGCAGCCAGCCAACGAGCAATGTTCCCACCAATGCATTGATAGGACTAATCAATGAGAAGACAACTGTGTTGGGGGAGATCCGAGCATATTTGAAGGAATACAAGTGCGACCCCTGGGTAGGGTCACCCTACATATAGCAGAAGATACATCCATCGTCGAGCAGATGGTATGCACGCACACACCAAACACCTTACCATTGCCAGTACGCGCTGTCCTAACCAAAGCCGTAGGCGAAGAACATAGTTGGTGATTGCTTCTGGCTGTCGTGTCCAGGGAAACACTATACCAACTGCAAGAGGGGGTAACTAATGATATTCATGCCAGGGAAGGTCATGCCTTCCACACCTTGACAGAGGAGAAGGAAAAGTTAGAACAGGTCACTCTCCAGCACAATGACTTGGCTTCTTGATACCGGGAAGTAGAACAAGATATGATGGAGGCGTGCAACATGACACTGGAGCTAGCTATCCCCAGAGACCTTCCAACAGCTACCAAGATTTAGCACATGTCAGCCAGATTTCATATGGCCCAAGAGGAGGCCGCAAAAGCCCAGGGGGAACTAACTTTACAAATTGCAAAGCTCAGACTCAAGGCATGGCCACCCACACCTCTGACAGATCAAGAACAACACCACAACGAAATTCAAGAGGGATTGGAAACGATGAGGAGTGTTGTCCACAAATGCTCGGGACTACTAGATCAATGTCTCGTTATGCTCATATCCCTCTAGGAGGACCCAACCATACAGCAAGTGGAAACCGAGGTTCATGACTTACAACAGGCCTATGACGCAACTTGAGGGGCTGCATAGACGGTCATTATCACACAGTGGTTAGCCAAAATGAAGGAGGCCTAGGCTCTTAAGGCCCAAGTTGACGCGGTGTGGCAACAGGAGGTAGTACTTAAAGAACGCATCCATCCCTAGCTCGGTGAAGTGTTTAGCGTCTCTATGACTATTGAAGGAAAGTTAGTGCATATGCAGGTAGTATGTGATACCGAGCAAGCAACTGCAAGTGATAGGGATGCATCTGTGGCTCACTTGGAAGAGGTACAGAGACTCATAGCAGAATTTGTTGAAGGAACACGTCACATGTAGAAGTTGTTGAGCGACCTCCATGCGAAGATTCATGCACCAGCTGAGTGACTTGGGATGAGTCTCGATGATTGTGTTGGGGGACTGTTGGGTAGCAGAAGCCCCGCGTAATAGTCATGGGGCACAAAGCCCAAAATTTTGGGTAGAGATAGGGTAAAGACTCTGCGGGATGTGCGGAGTGAAAATTATAATAAGTCAAGTCAAAGGGTTGTCTGCCCAAAGATGATGTAAAGGAATGTCAGTTGAGTCGGCCCACCCATGGTCTAGGAACCATGGAAATGTATAAATAAAATGAGGTTCTATGATTAGGGGTAGCTAGTTTTTGGGTAAGAATGAGCGGAATTGCAATGGGTCCATGAGCTAAGAAGTTTTGGACCGTCTGTAAGTTCGAGTCAAGGGTATTGAGTAGTAGATAGAGGCTCTGTAGCTGTGTGCCTAGATGCCTAGTAGACTACGCAGTTGTGTGCACGGACCCCTGTAGTTGAGTGTGCAGGATAGATCTGGTTGTATTGATAGAAGAAGTTGAACAAAGATAAGTTGATTCCAATTACCGTGTCAAAGTTGAACTATTGTGGATCTGATTGATTTAGGGTTAATATTTTTGTTGAAACTATATGTGTACACTTATGTTATGGGTTAATGCAAATCTGTATCTCTTTTAAATGCATGCACTAGTTATCTTGATTAAATGTTTGCTTAAAGATTGCCCTAAGTAGATTTGATCTATAATAACTCATTAAGTAATTAGTATCAAGAAATAGTGTTGGTCTGGATTTGTGCGGAAGTAGAGCAGCGCAAGGTTATAGAATGGTGCACAAAACTTCCAGATCCCATGTAGACATCCCAAGGGTGTGGAAACCTGGTTCCAACACCCCCCCTGCTACGTCGGGTGAGACCTCAGTCCACGCTCTACGGGCTATTGCAAAAAAGGCCAGTAGTTGTGGGATTTGTTTGGCTAAATAACTCTTCTGAACCTAGGTCAAGCCCCTATAAGCCAATGTTTGATCCCGGGAATTTTATTTTGAGTTTTAATATGGTCTCCCTTTACACTAATTTCCCCATAAATGAGGCCATTTTTGTCATGAATTGCATCATACATCCTCATAAAGCTAAATTGGTTGAGATTTGTCTTACCTCTACTTTCTTTAGCTTTGAAGGGTAATTCTATGAACAAATATGTTGTGTTTCCATGGGCTTCTCCCATTCCCCTGTTATATCTAATATGTTCATGGAGGACTTTGAATCTAAATATTTGTCCTCAGCTTAATACAAACTAAATCTTTGGAAGAGATTTGTGGATGACACGTACGCCATCTGGACTTATGGTTGTGGTAAGCTGTATCTCTTTCTCCAACATATTAATAATTAGTCTAGCTCCATAAAATTTACTATGGAATGTGAAATCAATGGGAGCCTAACTCTTCTTGATGTCCTTATTCCAAAGAAGGACGATGGATCATTCTCACACTAGGTATTTTGGAATAAAACTCACACGGAGTAGTATATTCACACTAAGTCCCATCATTTCTAGGCAACTCAAAAGATGGGTTTTCTCAATACTTTAGCCACTCGTGCATTTAGAGTATCTGATGAAAGTCACCTGAAGATGATAAAACCCATCTCCTCAAGGTTAAAAAAAATGGTTATAATAAGCTCTAGTGTCTTAATGATTTTCTTAAAGTTGGAAGGGGTTCCAAGATTAAACAAGAACCCAATGATAGATTTTCTTCAGTGCACCTTCCTTTTATATAAGGGACCACTGAAAAGATAACTGCAAGGCTCCCAAGAAATCACAAGGCTCCCTTAAACTTTAGGCCCTTTAACACTATTCAAAGTTTCCTAATATCTGTTAAAGACATTGCAGACCTTAAGAATATAAAAGGTGTTTATGTAATCCCTTGTTCATATGGGACAAGCTATGTTGGTGAAACTAGTCACTCAATAAATTAGAGGATTCAGGAACATGTGGAAAGGAGAAAACACCACATATGCATTGAATACGCTCGAATTATTGCCACAATACATCATTTCTATCATTGTAAGTTTAGGGAGGCTATAAAGATTGAAAGGAGGCCAAACAATTTGAATAGAGATGATGGCTGGAAAATTAGTGAGTTTTAGATCCCTATCATTTCCTCTTAAGTTTTTATTTATTTAATTTATATTATTTATTTATTTATTTTCTAATTTCTTTTTTTTGTAATCTTGGCAAGATGACCTGAAATAGAGCAGATTAGTAATGCTGTGCTAATTCCTCATTTAGAATAAAACTCAAGATACTTATCATTTGCTTATAAAGTGCTTAAGGATTCACCATGTTTGCTTAATTAAATGATTTCCATGAGAGTTTCTTATGTAAAATTTATAAACAATTTAACATAAAACATATGCTGAACAATAGCAAAGAACATCAAAATACAAAACACAACACAGAGATTGATGATGATTTCACCCCTCCTATGCTACGTATCATTGGTCCAGCTTCCAATGCTTGGGCCTCTCTATTATGATCAAAATTACAACAAAAATGTGTTTGCAATGCTCAAATGCCTCTAAAACCTGTCTCAATGAGTTAAAAATACTAAAAAATGGCCATCTAGCCTCTTTTTGCATCCAATTTGGATAAGAACTAAATAAGTTATGACTTCTCCTAGTTCTCCCATTATTTGTTCCACAAATTTCTCCAAAATCGACATAATCCCACAAATTCGCTCCAAAATATGCTAACCAAGAGAGAATTTGGTCGCATCGCGGGCCATAACCTGTTGGCCATATCAAAAATCACAATCGACATAAAAAACCGGCGGATGGTCTTGTAAACAAAGCAGCTATTGTGCGATGCGATATCAATGGACCCGATGGCAACTCAAATTGTGTCTTATAAATGTATCACATCTGGGAACTTATTTCTCATTGCAATCAATGAGGTTTGTTTGGCTTAACGTCTTGTTAACACAATGAAAGGTTGCGATAGTGATATCGCAGAACTGACGAGAGTATAAACTAGAATTCATAAAATCTCACCTCTGGGCAGTCTATGCTCTTAACATGCAAGACGATACTAGAATACCAAATATGCGAAGAAATATACCCAGAACATAGAACAATGAGAAATAAGGGCAAGTATTTTATTATTCAGAAACCAATGTTCACTTGCCTCTTCGAGGGGGCAACCTCCAATAGAGTTGAGATCAATACAAAATAAGACACGATGCTCCTCGAGGGGAGTCTCTATCCTTTATATAGGATTCATACATGCAATACCATGGTTCTTATTAATACAATTTATCTAATACCATGGACCATTTGCAACTAATTGTGGTCCCTTCATTAAATGCGGGTTAACCACTTACAATTATTAATATGGGCTTTATTGACTCTTTACTTAACTATAACTATGACTCGATCCTATTACATAAGTAAGGGAGTTAGGTTGGGACCCTAACATTCCCTCCCCCATAAGAATAGCCTTGTCCTCAAGGCTGAAGCTGCAGAAGCTGCTGAAGAATAGTGGCTAGTTCCTAGGTTACATCTTCCAGAGAGGTGTCTTTCCACTTGACGAGGACTTCCTTCATCATGCAGCCATGGAGGTGCCATTCTTGTGTGTCAAGAACCTGTTTAGGTTGGAGCCAGATTGACCCTTCTTCATCCAATTCAGGTAGACAGGTTTGAATTCTGCAATTGTTCCCAAGCACTTTCTTGAGGCATGAGACATGGAAAACTAGATGGATTTTTGCCATGGGTGGCAATTCTAGCTTGTAGGAAACTTCTCCAATGCGCTGAAGTACTTGATACTGTCCGTAGAATTTTGGAGATAATTTCTAACAACCCTTGTATTTGAGTGATGTTTTCTTATATGGTTGTAGCCTCAAAAATACCTGATCCCTTTATTGAAATTGGCATTCTTAGTGATGTTGATCTACCTGTTCTTCATGTGGTTTTGAGCTTGACGAAGATTCTCTCTAAGGTTGGCCAGCATGGTTGTGCATTTCTGTAGGAGTTGATCCACTGATTGTACCTTCGAGCATCCCTTGATATAAGAAAGAGGGGAAGGAGGGAGTTGACCATAAACTGCTTCATATGGAGTCTTTTTGGTGGTGGCATGATAGTTGGTGTTATACCACCATTCAACCAGAGGTAACCATTGTACCTAGAGATGTTGCTTTTCTGAAGTGAAAAAGCTAAGGTAGGTTTCCAGATATTTGTTGACTGCTTCTATTTGACCATCACTTTGTGGATGATAGGAAGTACTGAGTTGTAGTTGGGTACTTTGTAGCTAGAAGAGTACCTGCCAAAAGTTACTGGTGAAGACTGGGTCATGATCAAACACAATGAAAGTAGGCATGCCATGTAATTTGAATATCTAATCCATGAAAGATTGAGCGACCAAAGTCCGTGTAAAAGGGTGGGGTAGGGCGCAGAAATGAGCATACTTAGAAAGTCTGTCCACAGCCACCATGATGATTGACTTGTTTCTTGACTTTGGAAGACCCATAATGAAATCCATGGAGACCTCCATCCAGATTGAGGCCAGGGTGGGCAATGGTTGTAATGTGCCTGGGGATTTGACTGTTTCTCCTTTGTGGCACTGACAGACTTCGCATTCAGCTACAAAAGTAAGAATGTCCTTTTTCATGCCTGTCCAAAAAAAGGATCTTCAACTGCGAGCATACGTCTTCTGAAAGCCTGAATGTCCTGTAGTGGGAGATGAGTGCAACTCCACCAAAATGTGGCTTTTGAGGGTGGATGTTGGTGATATTACAAATTTGTCCTTGTAGCAAAGAATCTCATCCTGCCATGAGTAACCCGCTGTGGAATTTGGATCTGCCTGCAATTGATTAATGAGTTGGGAGATCCAGGGATGTGAAAACCATTCCTTACGAGCCTCTTCAATCCATGTTGTAATGGGAAGGGAAACTGGAAGAAGGGTACTTTCCTCCTCAAATTGGCGAGATAACGCATATGCTACAATATTTTTGTGCCCTTTCTTGTAAATTATCTTATAATCATATCCCAACGTTTTGGAGAGCCATTTAATTTTTTGTGGTGAGGATAGGTGTTGATCCAAAAAAATTTAATTCTTTGATGGTCTGTGTGGATTTGGAAATGTCGCCCCAATAAGTATGGTCGCCAAGTATCTACTACATGTTAGATGGCCATCATCTCCTTCTCATAGGTATATTGTCCCAAATTCTTCCCACTTAGTTGTTGGTTAGTGAAGGCAAAGGGTCGACCTTCCTGCATTAAGACCGCCCCAATACCCGTACCCGAAGCATCACATTCAATCAGAAAAGATTTGGTGAAGTCGGGTAGTGCTAAGACTAGAGTGAAACACATGGCATTTTTGAGAGCTATAAAGGCCAGTTGTGCTTCATCATTCCAGCGAAATGAATTTTTCTTGAGGAGTTGAGTGAGGGGCCTAGCAATGTGATCATAATTGTGGACAAATTTGCGATAACAGCCTGTGAGACCCAAAAATCTTCTTAGGCTCTTCAAGGTCTTAGGTTGAGGCCAATCCTACATTGCCTGGATCTTTTTGGGGTCCACCCTGACACTTTCATGCCCCACAATGTGGCCCAAATACTCGACTTCTTCCATGCCAAAAGAAAACTTGGATATCTTGACAAATAATTTATGCTTGTGGAGCAGTTGCAAGAGCAGATCTACATTCTGAAGATGTGTGGCCATGTGCCACTGTAGATGAGGATGTCATCAAAGAAAACAAGGAAAAATTTTCTGAGATATGGTTTGAGCAGGTGGTTCATAAGGCTATGAAAATTGGATGGGGCATTACAAAGAACGAATGGCACGACTAGGAACTCATAATGGACTTCATGAGTTCATAAAGCATTCTTTGGAATGTCTACTTCTTTCATGCGAATTTGGTGGTAGCATGAGCGGAGGTTGAGCTTAGTAAAGAATTGAGCCCCATTTAGTTCATCTAGCAAATCATCGAAAACCGGGATGGGAAATTTGTCTTTGACTGTCAACTTATTAAGGTCCCTGAAGTTTGGACACATATGCCATTCCCCATATTACTTGAGCACCATGACCACCGACGATGAATAAGGACTAATGCTGGGATGAATGACACCTGCTTCCAAGAGTTCCTTGATTATTTTTCTATTTCATTATTTTTTGCGAACAAAGATCTATATGGGCACACATTGAGTGGTTGGGCCCTTGGGACCAAAGTAATGCTATGATCATGTTCCCCTCTTGAGGGTGGAAGCTCATGAGGCTTGTCAAATACTACCAGATGGTTTTTTAAGATCTGTTGCATCTTAGGATGAATATGAAGAGAATTGGGTACGAAGGCCTAGATGGCATTAAATTGAGCTATAACTCCATGGTGGCCCTTTTTAAACAATTTTTCCATCCAGTGTGAGTTGATGATAGAGGGAGCTCCCACCTAAAGTCCGTAGAGGGTATGCGTGTGGTTGTTCTGCTTAAAGCTCATATATAACTCCTGGAAATCCATTGTGATTGGGCCAAGTGTGTGAAGCCATTCAACATCGAGGACAATGTCGCACCCTCCCATGTGTATGGCAAACATGTGGGTCTTTAACTGATAATCCCCCATTTGAAGTTTGATATTTTCATAGCGGCCTTCACATTTCATTGTTCCCCCATCAACAATTTAGACCTGGAAGTTAGAAACTGCTCGGAAAAAACAATGCAATGCTTTCGTGACTCTTTGATGGATAAAATTGTGTACTTCCACTATCAATCAAGACTACTACTGGGTGATGCTTAATAAAACCTTTGATTTTGAGAGTTTGAGGCAAAGAAATCCCTGCCAAAGCATGCAACGAGATAATTGGTTCTTCAGGTACCTTGTCCTGCTATTTGTCCTCTTCTTCCTCCTCTGGTTCCTCAAGTGGTGGGGCTTCCTCCTATGAACTGTGATCAATAGCATCAATTTGAAAGAATTTGGGATCCTTGCATTTATGCCCAGGGGAGTATTTCTCATCACAGTAGTAACATAATCTTTGCATTCTTCTTTCTGACATTTCTTCTAGTGACACCTTTTGAACCTTGAGTTTTTGGGTAGTGCTTTGAGCCTGTGGGGGGTGACCCTTGGCAATGAAATTTGGGTGATTGGACTGGGCCACTAACGCGCGTTGGACTTCACGAGCTATCTTGCAAGCCTGCAGCCATGAGTTAGGGTGGTGTAGTCGGATGTGGGCTTATATGGCTTCTTTGAGACCACTGACAAAACATTCCACATAGAACTCATCATGTAGACCTCCAGTGCGAAAAGCTAAGGCTTCAAAGGCTACAATATATTCATTCACTGTTCCTGTATGTCGTAGCTTAGTGAGATGACCCGAAAAGTCAGATTCATGGTCAAAGCGATCCATAAGAGCTTTTTTGAATGTCTCCCAAGTCAAGGGCCTTCCATAGGAATGTTGACGCCATTGCCACCATTGCCATCTTTCATTGTCCAATCACATGATACCCACACTAAGTAGAGTCGCATTATCCAGGATGTAATTCAGATTGAAATATTGCTTTGTTTGTCCTATCCATGCGGCTAGGTGAGAGCCATCAAATTTATACATGTCTAGCTTGGGTGGTCATGGATGGGATTGTTAGTGGGTGCCAAAGAGGTGAAGAGACTGGCTAGACTCACCCTCACTGTTTTCATTGCCAAAATATGCCTCCGTGTGTTCCTCCATCTTGCCCTTTGCGAATTTTTCATTTAAGGTCTTCAGCGACAACAATACCACGTTCAATGTTGATTCAAGTTTGTCGATCCTCTCAGTGGCCATAGCTTGAGCTCTAGTTTGTACCATGCACTGATCTGATGCACTTGAAATTTGGGACCACCTAAATTTTTTGGCACTAAAAATTGAATGGTACCACCTTGCTCAGCTCGTTGTCCTAATTCTTATGGGCTCAGTCACCAATAAGTGCCCCGGGGGGTCTCAGACATTTTTTTGTTTAATACTCTGAATGGAGTTTTACTGCTTGCTTAGGAATACTGCATTAGCTGAATCCCAGAAATGTCAATGCTGCCAAAAGTCCTGTGAAAATCATGCCTAGGTATAGAAGCCCACAAAACTACTCAGATCTGGATGGCAGATCTGATGGATCTGAGAGATCTGAATGGCAGAACTGATTATTGTTGTGGATCTGATGGATCTAATAGATCTGAATGGATGTTCTAATAGATTTGAATGGCGGAACCAATTTCTGATACTACGACAAAACCCCACTTGCAAGACCTGATCTGTCAAAGATTATGTGTGATCCAGAGATAGAGAAGGGAACTATGGTCTGCAGGAGTGTCAAGTGGTACAAATCACAATATACATAAGGGTCTGATAGTAGTACTCGGCCCAATTTTTCAGGGCACTAACCAAGGAGGATCAACCATACCCTTAGCTATACAACCTGACTACCTTATCGTACGGGTGAGTAATCTCTCCGAGTGTTGTTCTCGGTGTACTGTAGCAGCAAGATGGTTGACGATTTATCTATGGTGAGGTTTCAAGGGAGCTAGGGGGCTTCCTATATACCCAAAGGGTACTTGGAAGACAGTTCGTGCGTGGTTCTGTCTAATGCGCTACTACTTGAAGGGGTACCCACAGGGGTTACAAGGGAGTCCAACAAGCGTGACCACCTATTGTATTTCCTACATGAATGCCTCCCCAAATCCGTAGGTTTATGTGCTCAACGACAGATCTCATGGTTTAAAGATGTTGGAACACGCCTCTAGCCAAAAACAAATTCGCTAAAAATTGGAGATCCCACTGGCCCTGGAAAGTGCTTTGATACCACTTGTTATGGTCTTAACCTGCAAAACGATACCAGAATACCAAATATGCGAAGAAATATACCCAAAACATAGAACAATGAGAAATAAGATCAAGTATTTTATTATTAAGAAAGTAATGTCCACTTGCCTCTTCGAAGGGGCAACCTCCTATAGAGCTGAGCTCAATACAAAATAAGACACGATGCTCCTCGAGGGGAGTCTCTATCCTTTATATAGGATTCATACATGCAATACCATGGGGCAATACCATGGTTCTTATTAATACCATCTATCTAATACCATGGCCCATTTGCAACTAATTGTGGTCCCTTCATTAAATGTGGGTTAACCACTTACAATTATTAATATAGGCTTTATTGACTCTTTACTTAACTATAACTATGACTTGATCCTATTATATAAGTAAGGGGGTTACGGTGGGACCCTAACAGAACTTATCGCTCATCGCAATCAGCGAGGTTTGGTGGGATTAACGTCTTGTTAATAGAACAAAAAGTTGCGATAGTGATATTGCAGACCCGACGAGAGTATAAACTAGAATTCATAAAATCTCACATCTGGGCAGTCTATCGCTCATCGTAATCAATGATTACTTCCAAAACCATATCGCAACACAACCATTTCTCGTGATTTCCGATATGCGATAAATCGCATCGCAACTAGGATTTGTTAGGGGTCGATTCCTATCCAGCTGCGATATGCGATTGCGATTGGATTGCACCGCAACCTGTCTATGCCGAAGATTTGTGAAATGTAGGGGTCAATGTCATCCTTCCACTTGTCACTTCCTCATTTGTTGAAGACCTTGCCACATCATCCCAATCCTGCCATGTAGACAAGTCAAACTTGAATATTTGACTTGCTCTAACTTCTGCATATGAGCTTGGATTTGAGTGTCGTTCACACCGTTGGATCCGGAATGACGAGCTTTTCGATCTTAGGATGAGTTTTTCAAGATTCTGACACTTTTATTTTTGAGAGTAAACTTGAGCACCTAATCACTCCTCCCCATCTGAAGCCTTTTGGACCCCAAAATATCACTTTCAATTTATCAGCAAGTGAGGGTACAATTCCTTCACCTTCCCCTCTTCAATCCATTTGGCCTTTGATGGATTTGTACCTTTGAGACCCACTCAAAGATAATCAAAATTTTCCCTCTTTGATGACCTCGTTCTTCTTTCAAGTATGGTGTCTTGCTGAAGCTCATCAAGAAATTCTGGAGAAAAATTTTCAATTGATGGAATTTGTACACTTTCTCCTTGATCGTCAATCAAAGGAGGCTCATACAATCTCAAATTTTGAACATTAACAACAAAATAAATTTGCATATATGAAGGTAAATCAAGCTTGAAAACATTATTAACAATATTTTCCAAAATTTTAAATGGACCATAATGGATTGCTTTCATCTTTTTACCTTCACCTTGAAGCTTTTCCTTGCCAATGTATAACCAAACTTCATCACCTACTTGAAACTGATGATCCACATGATGCTTATCATGCCTTGCTTTATACTTGCCTTGACACTTTTCTAGTTGTTCTTGAACTCTTTGGTGAATCAAATAAATTTTCTTAATGAATTTCTTTGTTCTATCTATGTCGATATGTCCATCTACAATTGCATATTTCTCAAAGATGAAATCCAAAGGAGATTTAGGAAAATAACCAAGACATGCCTCAAGAGGTGAAGTTAGAGTAGAAGAGTGTTTTGCTTGGTTATAAGCATGATGAATATAATGCAACTATTCATCCCACATCTTAGGATGTTTTCTACAATATCCTCTTAGAAAATGAATAATTGTCACATTAACCACTTTAGTTATCATTCTGTATGCAGATGGAATGATCCAGGTGGATGTTGGTGGCCACCCACCTATCCCATTTGGACCCCCACAATTGTCTCTTTCAGCTTTTTCAATTTCCTAAATTGTAGCACAGTTTACTATTTTTAGCAGTTTTTCGGGTCCTGAACTTCCAGAGCCGTTTTGAGGCCCTAACGACGTTTTTTGGGAAATCTGGGGGCAACATGGGTCCATGGACCGATGTTGCCCTTCCCAAGGTGGTAGTTCTCGGATAGATCTTTCTAACCAGCTATCATACGCGTCAAACGGAGATCGTATGCCAAAGTTACGACCCCGGGAAATTGATGTACCAATTTACCCAAAACGGGGCCCACAATTTGGCGTTTCATCTTCTAGGGGTAGTTTTGGAATGTGAAGGGTTTTCCATTATTTCTCAACAATAAATAGGCCTTCGAGCCTCATTGTAACACAGTT